>JANAVB010024997.1:11829243-11936511 GCA_029216955.1 Iris pallida | reverse complement strand
AACTAAAATTAGGGATTGTGTCCTCCTTGGATTTAATTTACACAAAGAAGAGATTTGAGAGAACGAGCTTTTATCGACTTCCTAAATGTACCATTCTCCGTCGTAAATGTATCATTCTCCGTCCTAAATGTACCATTCGTCGTCGGTGTCATCATCTAGATTGCCAGCGACGATGGTGTCGTCGTCTACATTACCTACAGATATGGACACACTATGTCCTTCCTTTCCGGCCGCACACAATTGTTGTTATATACGTAGTTGCACAAAATATTAAATTACATGGACGAAAGAGTAAATATGAGTTAATTTAGGGTGTTCATTGAAAAAAATTGTATTGAAGAATGACCTGCTATAGCAAGTTAACAAGAGGTCAAAAGTCAAAAACAGCATTAAATGATGTCTCCTGCATTATTTAATCTGAATTTAATCTGAACCGTTGGATGAACACCCAACGGTCCATATTTTGGATGTATCGATACATCCCAAAAGGGTGGATGTATTGTAGAATTTTTCATATATATATATATATATATATATATATATATATATATATATATATATATATTAACAAAAAAAATGCAAATAAATCGAATAAAACGAAAACCGAACCGATTTAATTTGGTTCGGCTTGATTCGGTTATGGGTCATTTCGGTTTGGTTTCGATTTTACTTAGTCGATTTCGGTCCAATTCGATTTTTAGTTATTCGGTTCGGTTTGAACCGAATTAACCGAATGCTCACCCATACACATCACACCTATTTTTGTACCCATTTACCCCCAACTTCGGGAAGTCCGTTGTAGTTTCAAGGGAAGTCCACTTGACTTGGTAGTTGGTCGAGGAGCAGCTCTATTATCCCTAATTTTGATGTATCAAATCAGTTTTCTTTCTATAAAAAAATAGATTCCACCAATTTTGGATGTGTTTTTATACAATCAATGTGATCCATATTTTTATAGAAGAAAAAACTGATTTGATACACCAAAAATTGGGACAACAATTCTGTTGTCAGTTAGTCGTACATGCTATGTAGGCCCACCAAGTTGTCCTCTGTGTAACTGATGCATTAGATACTGTAGTAACTTTATTTCCATCCCAAATTTAAAATAATAATAATAATAATAATTAATTTGAGAACTCTAAATAAAATATTTTTGTACTATTATATTCTTAAAATTTTGCAACTACAATTAGTTATTCTCAAATAATAAACAATTTTTATTTACTTCCACACAATTTTTTTTAAAAAAATTATTGTAATATAATTATATGCAAAATATTATTATACATATATTTGCATGTAATTATAATTATAATTAACTATTAAAAATTTCAATAATTTTTAATGGTATAATTAATATTTTAATTATATTTATAAGTTAAAGGATGTATTAAGTTAATAAGTTTATTCTTTATTATATTACTATTATGTTAATTATATTTATAAGTTGAAAGTTGTAGTAAGTTAATAAGTTTAGTATACATGGTTGCAATTTTTATTTCTGTAAGGTCATATTTGGACAGTGAAAGTGAGATGAAAATGGAATATTGCATATGCATGAACCGTAAATGCTTGCGTGTGCTGATGGTTCGAGTTTCCAAACATGTTTGGTTTGTGGCTTATTATATAGTAGTATAAATTAACATAAATTAATATTAACATTAATATTAGCATTAGTATTAGTATTAATATTAATATTAATATTAAATTAATATGGATAAAAATTAGATAATTAATTTTTTGGATTAAGTTATATTATCTGTCATATTAGATAATATAATATTATTTAACATATCACATCAGCTACTATATAAAAAAAAATAGTTTCGAAGGACTATTTGGAATTACAAATAGTGTTACTCTTGTTGAAAATGATGGGACACTTTTACAAGAGCTGTGAAAAGTGATGTAACATTTGCTAACATTTTTCATTTGTTTTGTTTAAAGTAACCCAGAAAACGTTTTTTTCGCAATGAAAATGTTACTCGTTGTATCCGCGGGACCCACTTGGATGTATGATAATATTCTGGGTTCCAGTAGAGTCGGTGCAGGAACGCACGTAGCAAGCGCTGGGTCCCACCGCCACGCGCACGAGGGGGGTTTTGCGCACGTGCGACTATCAAGTGGATCTCCGGCTAACGTGAACCCCGAAAAATACGCATCAATTTTCCCCCACCGCTCTGCCTAAAATGCCCTCGTCTTCCTCTCACCCCACTGCTGACATCACAGTGGCATTTACGTACTTCTAGCTTTGTTTCTTGGCGTGTTCGACTTCTCTCTCTCAAAATTTTACGCTTTTCTTCATTCATTCACTAATTCTGTTCAATACTCCCCCCCTCTCTCTCTAAGAATTCGCATGAGCAAAAATTAGGGTTTCGCTCTTGGAATTAGGGTTTGGTTTCTCGCGATTTTCATGAGAATTTTGAGATGAGAGGCGGTGGCGCGAGCAGCAGCAGCAGCAGCGTGGAGACGGTGAACGCCGCCGCGGACGCGATCATCGCCGCCGAGAGCCGAGTTCAGCAGGTCACGGTTCCGGTAAATTTTCTATTCCCCCCCCCCCCCCCCCCCCCCCCCCCCCCCCTTTTCTTTTCTACTGTTAAATGTGAAGTTTTTACTGGTTAGTAGGACTCGGATTGGGGATTTTTGCTCCTTTACGTGGATTGCTGGATCGGAAAATTCTTGATCCAGTCGATTTTTCTGTCAGTCGATCGGTATAATTCCGGGGACAGATCGTGAGTTAAATTATAATTATTCATGATTCCGATTTTATTTCAAGAGTAACTGTACTGATTTCTCTCCGAAGGGATAATTTTGATTTTTCCAATTGGAAAATCCATATGAATTTGCTTGGGGAAATTTTTTGTCTGAATATTTTTTTTTCTTTTCAATTGAGAATGAGAGCTGTGATAGATCTAATTATGGGATTAAGACCATCTCCAATGGGAGTTTCTATCTTCCCTATTTATATGGAAGAAATCCATTTTAGAAAAAAACTTCTCCCAATGGTGATTTCTATCACCATTGCTATCCTAGGTGGCAATGATGTAGGATGGAAACTTTCTAGGAGGGTTTCTACATGTAGAAACTCTCATAGAAATTCTCCTATCTCTCATGACAATTATTATTGGGCCCCACACCATTAAATGGGTCGTTTTACTGTGTGACACATAGGATAGAAATGGAGAACCATTGGAGAGCATTTTTGTATGTGTAAAATTTCTATGTAGAAACTCTTCCAACTAGGATAAAAATCTCTTTAAAGTACAATGCCAAGTAGGATAAGAACTCAATTTTAGAAATCACCATTGGAGATGGTCTAATGAATCTATCTGTTGGGCCAACAGAATTATGACACATAGTTTCCAATTTCCTGTGTAGTATGAGGAGCAGATCTGCTGTCTCCAAAATCTGTATACCAAACATGTTTCCTCATATAAAAATATGGGTCCCACTGATTGTGGGTGTTATTTTTTTTTTAAATAATCAGTGGGACCCACATTTTTATAGGAGATGGACATGTTTGGTGCACATGTTTTGGGGACAATAGATATGCTCTCGTACTACGAGCCATTGTTAACTATGTCAAGAGCTATTTTTTGTTGTTACAACGGAGAACAACATTACAATCAAGAAAAAGAGAAACAAACAAATGTCATGAAATATGTTTGAAAGGATTGAGAAGAGAAAGAAGCTAGACGTTGGCAAGGTTGTGAAAAGCGCTAGGCGCTAGTCGGGTGGGCACTCGCCGCCTAGTGCCTAGCCCACCTAGACAGTCGCTTCGATCTAGGCGGTTCAAAAATAAGTTTAAAAAAAAAAAACCAAAAAAATCCTACTGAAACTTGCAAAAAAGTCTATATAACCCCAAAACATGCATAGTCGGACGTCGGGAGGGTCTAGACGGGCGTCTACGCAGACATGGGACGGACACCTAGCGCCTAGACGGCCGCCTAGACCGCCTTTTAATACAATGGACGTTGGGTGATAAAAATCACCACAAAGCAATTTGTGACCTATGAAAGGTTCAAAAAATGACTTGTGAAGAATTATGCCGCACATCAACAACTCTGTTGTTGCAATGTGTTTCTTTAACTGCGAAGTGTGCCAACAAAGCGTCACTTTGTGTCCTAAAATCCTATGTCCGACTTGAGCTCGGACTCAAATCGGATCAGACCTTGGTTCAAGTTCGGGTGTAGTCCTTTGGGGACTAGCAACGATCTAGAATTTATGTGTCAAAAATAACATGCTAAGGTGGGATTCGATATTTATAAACTTTATATTAAAATACACCAATCACGTAACCTAGATTGAACTAGAGTTAGGACCAACTCCCGACAATCCTCCAAATATTTTGATAAAGCTATTACATCGAACAGTTAGAAAGTCGGTAAGATTGACAAGTGTATCTACACCAAGTTATCTAATGGTAGAGTGATCGTTTGTCTCTATGTAAAGGACATGTTGGTCCTGGGCACCAACATAGAAAAGGTCCAATAAACCACGGTGTTCCTCCCTTCTAAATTCAACATGAAAGACATAAGAGAAGCAAATTTGATTTTAGGATCAAGATAATCAGGACGGAGGCAGGTCTTGCATTGTCTCATGCCAACGACATTGAGAAGATGCTTGTTAGGTATGGATCAAGATGTTCCAGGTATAAGATACTCCATATAGTTTTGATAAGAAGCTAAAACCAAATGAAGTGAAGGCCATTATACAGTTGGACTACTCCAACATCATTGGCAATCTTATGCATGCTGAGGTACACTTGATCTGATATAACATTTCAGTAGTAATACTGAGCAGATTTACTAGCAACCTCGGCGTAGAGCATTGGAAAGGAGTGAAGAGAATCATGAGATCTCTTAAGAAGACTTGAAGTATGTGTTGTGGTAGAAGGTTTCAACGACGCTAGCTGGTGCTTCAAAAAGGAGAGTGAGAGGTAACCGGGGGATTTTTTTTCTTTATGATAGGAGTATCATATTGTGGAAGTCGAAGAAGCAGGTAATACTCTCACATTCATCCATGGGGTCTAAATTCTATGCATTGGCAGCTGCTGTAGATGAGGCAAAGTGGTTTCGAAAGCTCATCTTTGTCCTAATGATGGAAACTTAGATCCCCTTATTCCTATATATTGTGACAACCAAGCAATTGTAGCATTAGCATCGAATGCCATCTTGACTAGCAATAAGAAGATTGTTAGATTACGTCACCCTTCACTGATGAGCGCATTATGATGGCGTCATTGTAATGATAGATGTAGGAAGGCAAGAGAATTTGACAGATTCCTTTACCAAGGGACTCAAGCGTCAACTGGTTGATGATACAACAAAAAAATAGGCTTGAGAAAGATGTGATTTATTTGTCTTATGTAATTATACCATGTGTTTGCCATTAGTTCAAAGTGAAAGCTACCAAGCAACTCACTTTTGGTTCAAAAAGTATCATAGACATTGAAACAAAGATATTAGATTTGTCTATGTGACGATCTTGGGAGTCCCTGTAATATTGTTATTGCTTCTTAAGAGGTCAATTCCTTTGGAACTACCGGAAGGTTGGCTAAAAGCCTTAACGAGCCTAAGCATTAACGAATGCTTGTGGTTGATAGGAAACACGGTAGAGTGACATTATGAGAGAACTTGATCTCTTGGACAAATCTGCGAGAAATTCTTGACGCAGATGATTTTTCTAGTTGATTGGTATAAATCTGTGACTTGAAATATATCTCTATTCATGTTTCCGATTTTATTTCAAGAGTAACGGTACTGATTTCTCCAACTGGATACTTTTGATTTTCCAATTGGAAAATCCATATGAATATGCTTGAAAAAAATTATGTTGAGAGATATTTTCTTTTCAATTGGGAATTATTGAGAGTTGTGATGGATCTAATTATGGGATTAATGAATCTATATGTCGGGTGAACATAGTTTCCAATTTCCATTTAGTTGTCAAGTAATGGATCCATGTTATACAGGATACCAGGAAGAGCACTATGACTCATGTCTGTAGTGTAGCACTAAAAGAGGCTTCTAGTCCTCATGCTTCAGTGTTATGACACCACAAGAGATAGGTAGATCTCGGATTTAGCCCACGTCATAATGGCTTAGCACCGCAAAGAGGGGGATAGCCTCATGCTGGCAGTTGAAAAGTATGCCTAACACATATATTGAAATACTAGGTCAATACATGGCTTTTAAAGTACAAACAATAACACATATGAGATGTTCGTGCGAGCATAATAAGTCTGGTTATGATACTTAATCAAGGCCTAGTCTATTATGTATCATACTATAATGTCACCTAATGAAGGAAGATCCAAGTCATTATCGATATCTATCCATATACATGAATATAGTCACTAGGATGAACTTACATATTGAAATATGTGGAGGATTGTTTGGGTTTGGTCACAATTATTTCAATCTAGGTTACACTTAGGACAAACCTTGGTGTATTTCAATTTAAAATTTATGAATATTGAATGCATGACAACGAGTTGCATTGTCATAGGTGGTAGGTAATTAGTGTCGTATGAACAAAGTGGACAAGGCTAGAATCCCACCTATAGCATATTATTCACTTTAATTCCAAATCTCTTCCAGGTCTGAAAGCACCTAGACACGGACTCGGTCTTAGACTGAGCTAGGGATTGGACTTTAGGACACAAAGTGATACTTTGTTGGTGCACTTTGCACGTCATATCAGGCGCTGAGTTGGCACCCCCGTTGTAGCCATGTTGGTTGCCTCACTGCCGCTTCGGGGTTATCTGACATCGAGATCAGGTGAACTAATGGCGATTACTGGGAGCCAATGGGTTAAAGACTAGGGGTGATTTGATCAATCACCCGTTAGAGTCTGTTTTGATTCCAACTAATGCAATTAACTTTAGATTTTTTTTATTAAGGAGTTAATTTCACCATTTAAATTAATCAAGTTAACAAACTCATTTTCTCGTCTCTTATTGAATAAAAAACCAAGTCCTTCTCCTTTACCAGTTCTTTCGGAAGTTAACGTTGGAGAATAATTATTCATTTGTCCGATTAATATGGCCGTTGATAGGCTGCTATAGGGATTGGGGATTTTTGCTATATAAGCACTCATTTTCTCCCTTGGTTAGCACATATTCTTTTTACGTACCAACGCTACTATTTTGATCCTTGATTCTAAAGCAAACCACCTTCCTACGTTCATTCTCCTTCGCGTTCATTCTGGACAAAGCTAAGTTGATGTCACTCTTTCGAAGCTGTGTACGGTGACGAGAAACCGGTAGCACGAGAGTTTTACCTATAAGGGAGTTCGAGAAGAAGTCTGCACATAGACGTCAGATAAACTCTAAGAATGTTATTCCCATCTCCATTTTAAATCCTGTAAAAAAACAAGGTTTAGTGTTACCGGCCTCTGAGAAGTCGCGCACTACTTACTATCCTAAGATTTTATCCGAGGTCTATGTGCAGACTTCTTCTTGAAATCTCCTAGAGGTAAAACTTCCATGCTACCGGCTTCTCGTCACCGCAAACAGCTTCGAGAGAGTGACCAAAACTTAAGCTTTGTCCAGAATGAACGCGAAGGAGAATGAACGTTGGAAGGTGGTTTGCTTTAGAATCAAGGATCAATATAGTAGCGTTGGTATGTAAAAAGAATATGTGCTAACCAAGGGGGGAATGAGTTCTTATATAGCAAAAATCTGCAATCCCCACAGCTGCCTATTAATGGCCGTATTAATCGGACAAATGAAGAGATTCTCCAACGTTAACTTCCAAAAGAATCGGTAAAAGGAGGACTTGGTTTTTGCTATTCAATAACAGATAATAACCCCCCCCCCCAAAAAATAAAATAAAATAAAAACATAAAATAAATAAAGTTCTGAAAACAGAGAGAAACAAGGATAAGTGTAAAAAAATATTCTGGACAAGTATATACTATGCATATATAAGATGGACTATAACCCTGAATCTCACTTAGTGACTATTTTTGTCTGAATAAGTGCTTGATGGACTATGTCTTTAATCAGACTTCTTGAACCAAATTTAGAGAATAGCACACTTAGTATGATAGAGGTTCTTGGGTCAACCGTAGGGGTGTCAACGGATGCTTATTGGTAGGGATAGGACAATATTCGTATCCGTACCCGATTTTTTTAAATATTTGAATCGATCCGGTATTCGAATGGATATCTCTTTTGATACTTCGAATTTGTATCCGTATAGTTTAGCGGATATCGACTAAAATCCGGTTTGATAAGCTAAAAATTCGAATATCCGAAATCCGAAAACCGAAATATTAAAAATTTAGTTGTTATCCAAATATCCGAAAACTAAATTCAATTGTTCTATTTGAGCATTCCATATTCTATTAGAAATTTCAAGAATGCTCAGCTGACTTGCTCTCCAAATTGCTCTATTTGAACAATTTCATTTTCTGTTGAAAGTTCCTAGAATGCTCAATTTGAGGTAGCCATATATATTGCTCTACATATTTGAGTCCTTTCATCTTCTGTTGTAAATTGTAATTGATATATATTACTATTATATATATATATATATATATATATATATATATATATATATTATACTATAATATAAAGGTAGAAAAGTAATAAATGAATTGAATTATGTAAAAGTCAGTTAAAAATAAAATATTTTAATCTTCTCTAATAATTAATATATATTGTATATACATTATACTATAATATATATAAAATTTTGGATATCCGAAACCGATATCCGAATCCGATATCCGAAATTTGCAATTTAAAGTCGAATCGGATATTAACGGATTCTACTTTAATATTCGAATTCGTATCCGAAAAAGATAATATCCCGAAAATTATTCGGATATCCGAATCCAATATATGAAATTTCGGATAATGTCCGAAAGTTCGAATACGGAATCGAACTGGATTCGAATTTTCGACTATCTATTGAGAGGTCTAGTTAATCGGGTAGCACTTTATTTAGCTATGCACATTTTTTCTTATTCACGAGAGTTGTGATCGCCATGTCCCATAGTCGCGGTCTTCACGACCTCTTATATAGGTTAGTCCTCAAGGATTGTTGATAATTGTCAACCCTGCATATCAAGTTTGGACCTATTAAGAGGTATTATTGTAGCCATATCACATCGAAACACTGTCATCATCCTAGCCATATCACACCGAAACACTGTCATCATATGGATGAGGTATTATTGTACAATTTTGTACAGACGCTTGGGCATTACTTTTGAGAATTTAATCTCAGGGTCAGTGTTCCATATTAGTCACCAAAGTTCAGCTTGTTTTTACCCATTGAACCAGCTTCTTACGATCTTCAGTAAGACTTGGTTGGTTTGCCACTGCTGGTGACTTATTTATGGGTTTAACCCCATCCCCCTCGATGATTTTAGGATCAGTGTCCTAGACAGACCTTCATCAAGTGGTCTATCAGATTATTTTCTGACTCTATATAGTCAAAACTACATATTTGCCTAATACACTTTTTATTGACTTGAAGCGCAGCTACATGTGTCTGTTCATCTTAGCATTTACATAATCATGCTTTAGTAGTCCTATAATAGATTTATTGTCACAGTTTATAGAAATTATAGGAACAAGAATATATGAAATAGGTATATGCATAATAAGATTTCTTAGCTATTCAACTTCTATACAAGTAGTATCTAAAGCTATCATTTCAGAGTCCATAGTACTCCTAGATATGATAGTTTGTTTACATGATCTCAAGAGATTGTAGCTCCTCTAGAATAAATACATAGGCGGACCAATATTGGATTTTACATCATGTGAGTTCGTTGTGTATCTAAATAATCTTCTATAACATCAAGGTGTCTAGAATAGTAAAGTTTATAATCTGGAGTACCCTTGAGATATCTAAATACCTTTTCCAATGCAGACCAATGCGATTGATTTGTGTTACTGGTCTATCTACTTAGTCTTCAAATATCAATGCGATTGGTTTGGGTTACCGGTATATCTACTTAGTCTCCCAATAGCAAATGCAATATCAGGTCTGGTTCTATTTGTTATGTGCAAAAGAGAACCTATCATTTGTGAATATCTATGTTGATCTACAGATGAACCTTCATTCTTCCTGAGAATGATATTACTATTATAAGGAGTAGGGACATATTTTTTATTATTATCAAAATACTCAATTTTTTTAACATTTTCTCGATAGAGTGTGTTAAGGATAGAGTATAATCCTCTTTGGATTTGGACACTTGCATTCCTAGAATCAAGTTGGCTTCACCTAAATCTTTCATGTCAAACTTGCTAGATAAATATTCTTTAGTGTTATTTGGCAAGTCATGTGTTGACCCTAGAATGAGGATGTCATCTACATATAAGCATAAAATGACACAATTTTCACCCATATTTTTGGAGTATATACATTTGTTATAATCATTTGGCAAAAAAGTATATTCTAAAATTAATTTATCAAATTTGTTGTGTCATTGCTTGGGAGCTTGCTTTAGGCCATAAAGAGATTTTGCTAATCTGCAAACTTTCTTTTCTTGACCTTTAGCAATGAAACATTCAGGTTGCTCCATGTAGATTTTTTCTCTAAATCTCTATTTAGAAATGTTTTTACATCCATTTGATGGATCATCATATCATGAATGGATGCTAAAATTATAAGTGTTCTAATAGAGGTAATCCTAGCTACAAATGAGTAGGTATCAAAATAGTCTAGTCCCTTTCTCTGAGTAAAATTTTTGGCTACTAACCTAGCTTTGTATCTCTGTAGTACCATCGGCTCTAAGTTTTTTTTTTAAAAGATCTACTTACAACCTATGGGTTTGTTGCGTTAAGGTAGGTCTGCTAAAAACCAAGTACTATTCTCTATGATAGAATTGTACTCATTGGTAATGGCTTCTTTCCAGAAAAGGAGCATCAAGAGAAGACATTGTTTCTTCATTAGTTGAGGGATCACCCTCGATCAAATAAGTGAAGAACCGTTCTCCTAAATTCCTTTCAATTCTTCCCCTTTTACTTCTTCTAGGTTCTATATCTTGTTAATGTTGTGAACTAGATGTTTGGACATGAGAACTGGTAGAAGGACCAAGAGAAGAGTTGGAGGGAGAGGATGAAAATTCTATCCTTTAAAGAGAATATATTCTCAAAGTAAAGTGCATCTTTAGCTTCTATAATGGTATTGTTAATGATTTCACTTACTTCAGAATAAGTCACTAGAAACCTATTGGCTTTGTTGTCCAAGGCATATCCTATAAAAACAACATATACAGTCTTAGGACCAATCTTTATCCTTTTAGGTTCATGAATTCCTACTTTTGCTAGGCATCCCCAAACTTTAAAATAATTGGTTATAGGAGTTCTAACTTTTCATAATTCATGGGAAGTCTTATCCTTTGATTTACTAGGAATCCTATTTAGGATGTAATATGCTGATAACAAGACTTCTTCCCACAAATTATCAGGAGCACCTGAGCTGAGAAGCATGTCATTCACCATATCTAACACAGTATGATTCTTTCTTTAAGCAACTCCTTTGGACTTTGGTGAATAAGGAGCAGTAACCTCATATATTATTCTATGTTCTTCACAGATATTGAACATTTCATTTGAGGTATACTCTCCACAACGATCAGATCTAGGTATTTTAATTTTTTTTCTCTAATTGGTTCTCAGCTTCAGATTTGTATACCTTGAACCTATCAAGGACCTCATCTTTGGTCTTGAGAAGGTAGGTATAATAATACTTTGAACAATCATCTATAGAAGTAACAAAGTATTTGCTACCGCCCCGGATCAATACCCTATTTGAATCACATAAGTCACTATGAATAAGTTCGAAAAAGTCAGAATTCCTTTATACGGATTTGAAAGATAGTTTAGTATGTTTGGCTTGAACACAAATCTCACACTTGTGTTTATCATTTATTGGAGTCTTAGGAATAAGATCTAAGTTCACCATTCTTCTAAGAGAACCTATAGTAACATGAACTAATCTACCATGTCAAACATTTGAAGATTCTACATTAGAAACAATAGGAGAATGATATGATATTTTATTGATAGTACTTGGAATGAATAGACCATCTTACAAATACCTTCCCTATAAAAGACTCATTTTTAGAAATTACTACTTTATTGGCTTACAATACAATCTTGTATCCATAATCTACAAGTAGAAATCTACAAACTATTTTTTTTCTGACCGGCGGCACATAAACTACATCATGAATAGGTAGGATTTTTTTTTTTCTGATGTCATATTCAGATCTATTCTTCCTTTTCCTACAATCTGGGCCGCTGAGCCATCTCCTAAGGTTATACATCCTCCATTTGATTCCTGATAGTTTGAAAAACATAAGCGATCGAATAAAACATGAGCATTAGCTACAGAATTCAACCACCAATCATCAGTATGGTAAAAAATATTGACTAAAGGTTGATAGCTCACAGACTTGAAAGAACTAGAAGACCCATTCAAAAGCATGTTAGCTTCTGGCTTGGTCGAGCCTTTACCCTTATAAGGGGTCTTGACATCTTCCTTCTTTCTGTAGAAACAGTTGAAGGACGGATGATTTGTTCTTCCACACGCCAAACAAAAGTTCTTTTGATCCCGAGTCTGACTGAAGTCCCTAGGTCAAGGTTGTGAAAAGCGCTAAGCGCTTCTAGGCGTTGCCTAGATCTAGGTGGTTCAAAAAAAAATCCAAAAAAAATCTACTAAAAATTGTAGCAGAAGTCCATAAAATCCGAAAACAAAACATGCATAGTAGGACGTCGGGAGGGGGGGGGGGATAGGTGGTGCCTAGGAGACATCGGGCGGGCACCAAGCGCGCCTAGGCGGCCACCTTTTAGAACAATGCCCTAGGTTTAAGGTTTTGCTAGTGTTGATGGTTCTGGTGGTGAGGATGAAAGTTCTGCTTCTTCTTGAAGAGATTCTTCTTAGGTTTATGATGCTGACTAGACTTTGGGTGTGCCTTGGGATTCTACAAGGTTTACCTTAGCCTAATTTGTTCTTTTGTTCTTATTTTTTTAGGACTTCAGCAAAGGTAAGGTCTCCTTTTGTATGGATATTCTTTGGCAAAATCAGACCAAGAAGGAGGGAGCTTATCTATCAAGCAAGCTATCTTATGCTCATTAGAGAAGATTGTACATTTGGCTTGAATATGCCTAAGGTATTCTTGGAATTCATGGATTTGGTCATTCATAGGTTTGTTGTCTACCATGAAATACCTATTGAATGTGGAAGAATTGAATCTTTCAATTCCAACATCATCGCAACCATATTCTTTTTTCTAAAGCATTCTAAAGTTCTTTAGCGCTTTTATATTCAAAAAATATGTCATATAGAGACTTAGACGAAGCGCTTAGAATTCTATGGAAGCAATGCTAGTCTATTTTCTTAGGCGTTTTGGGTTTTAAGAAGCTAGAGGATTTGGAAACTCCTATGGATTCATTAAATTTTGAGATTAACCGCAATATAGTGAGTCAAAATTTCGTCCGACTCTGCCACCTCTTGAAGTATGATCCATCGAACTTAGGTGGCTTGGCACTAGAAGAGTCCTCTTTACCTCTCCTGTTAACTAATATAACACTCTAAAGTTATGCAAGAATAATGAATTAATCGATAAGAGTGTCTAAGGTTCTAGAGAATAGTTCAAATGATTTTGCTAATCGACCTTAAAATCTTTAGGGGTTAGCTGTAGGGGCTGGTTCCCAGCTAGCGGTCGTCCGAAGACATTTAAATACCTCGTCGCTTAGGGCTATTTACACCCGTTTGACAGAATGACTCTTTCGACTTGTACCCAAACTAATCTATACTTTTAAAACTTTAATTTAAAGAAATTTGCAATATTACTAAATTATTTCTTTACCTAAATTATTTGAATGTATAACAAGTGCTAATGGCAATATTTATGTTTAACAAAAATTTGTATACTACAAATATTAAATCACAGTAGCTGAATTGAATCACAAAATTTCAAATGCCACAAAATTAAATAACAGTAGCTAAATAAACGTATTCTTTTGTACCAAGAAATATAATAATAGTAAATACAACTTTCAAATAAAACTAGTTAACAATTTTTCTTATATATTATTAAAATATTCGACAGGCACAATATAGAGAATAGTTGTTCAAATGTTCAACAAAAGCAAACTTGTTAACAAAAGCAATTTCTTACACAAGTAGCAAACTAATTTGCTAACAGTGTGATCACAAGTATTAAAATATGTAAAATAAATTTCTCTATGTCACTAATCAAGTCTCAGCAAGCAACTTTTGGCTAAATATTCTAACAGATGTGTGGTTCTAAATACTAACACTACTTCTAACAAGTTTGTTGAATCAAGTTTTGATGTCGGTATATAAACAAAGCAAGAGAGAAATTATCTGATAACAAACAAATTGTCTAGGTTTTGTTCCCAAAGCAACTTATGTAAACAATTATGTGCATACACTAATAATATTGTTTAACAAAGTGTAACACAAAATTAACAATATTAAAAGATTTTACTTACTAAGTGGTAACATGATTAAATTCGTTTTAATAAAATATGGTAGCTAACAGCAAGCGTTAAAAACAACGTTTTAATAATACTTTATACTAACAAGCTAGCAAGCTAACGTTTTTAATAATACTTTAGCTAAGTATATTTTGTAAACAGAGAGAGAACAAAATTATGGAGTAAACTCTTACAATGTTATTCCAATATCCTTTTTAAATCCTGTAAACAAAAAACAACAAGGTTTATTGTTTCCAGCCTATGGGGAAGTTGCGCACTACGCACTGCCCTAAGAGTTTATCCGAGATACTATGCACTGCCCTAAGAGTTTAACCGAGATCGATGTGTAGACTTCTTTTCAAACTCTCCTAGAGGTAAAATCTCCGTGCTACTCGTCACCGTACACAGCTTCGAGAGAGTGACCCGAACTTAGCTTTGTCCAGAATGAACGCGAAGGAGAATGAATGTAGGAAGGTGGTTTCCTTTAGAATCAATGATCAAAATAATAGCGTTGGACCGTTGGTATGTAAAAAGAATATGTGCTAACCAAGGGAAAAATGAGTTCTTATATAGCAAAAATCCCCAATCCCCATAGCTGCATATTAATGGCCATATTAATCGGACAAATGAAGAATGATTCTCCAACGTTAACTTCCAAAAGAACCAGTAAAGGAGAAGGACTTGGTTTTTTTAAAATTCAATAACAGATAACAATTTTCTCTACATTAGAGGAGCAACACTTCAGTCTGAGGTAGACGAGAAGAGAAATCTACTTCTATAATCCTGACTCAACTCGATGGGTGTGCGCAAACAGTGTCAAGATGTTGCATCAGATAGCAGTGTAACAACATAGCTAACAATATGACAGAAACGTTGCAACATCAGAGGAGTTGTGGTGCGGTAAAGTGTTCCAGAAGTTCATTTTTTGAACTTGTTGGTTTCTGGAAGCAATCGACAAAATGGTCAAATTGCTTTGAGCATCAGTGATTTCGATGACCTACCGCACCTTCTCTTCTCAATCCTTAAAAATTTATTTCTTGAGATTTGTTTTTGTTTTTTTCTCGTTTGTAACAACATTTTCTTGGTAGCCCTATTTGGTCAAGCTTGGTTGCCTAAGTTTAAAAGGCAAATATATTTCACTTGTTTTATGCTCGGCTAGGTTGCACAGATACTCCTCTTGAGCACGGTGTGCACATTCGTGTCTGATATGTATACGACAAAATTATTTTTGTTTGTTCATGGAACCCATGTCTTGGCTCCAAAGCGACACAAAACATAGTTGAAAATGATTTAGCATGGTTGTGATCGTGTCAGCTGGGATATAAATTTTTTTTTCTCTGCAACTAATCCTTTTTATAACTTTTAGAACCTAGTTTCTATCCAAAAATGCTTAAATGTAGAATTCTTAAGATTTAATGTATAAAATATTTATATAATAAGTTTTCATGTGTATATCTAATCGAATCCATTTAAAAAAAACTGTACTTTGAAACAATATAATGTTAGTATACAAATCCTCGTCTATGCACATAGATGATGGATTTTTGCAGTTATTAATTGATAAATAGGTTCACTACCTAAGGTACATATTTTACAACAATCTAATGACACAGATATATAGTTTAGAGAATGCTCACTATGCAATATGCATCGCTATTCCATTAATTGTTTGTACATGGTTGTAGACATTATATACATGTCTAAGAAGCTAATCCTCGGGCATTTTTTCTTGGTAAAAACATTATATTTGAATTGATGCCTTACTGGAGTTTAGAAACAAAGTTTCATGGCTTGAAACAAACATAATCAAACAAAGTTTCATGGCTTGGTACAAATAGAATCAATCGACTTGGGTTGTTTGAGAACTTGGGAAGGTTTTACCTGATTGAGAGAGGGAGAAATCCTTATTTATCAAATGTTGGTAGCACGACACTACAACCACCTGTTGAAATTTGACGTCTTTGAACCATTGTAACTTAGGATAGTTGTTCGTAATTCCGGAAAGTTGAGATGAGGAAAAATGTCCTGACTTTGCAATGATTTAGTTAATCATCAAAGCAATCTTGCAGCCTGCCTCATCGTATCCTTATTTATATTAGATGCTTTTGACTTCAGTTCATCCCTCCCCCTCGTACCAATGGAGTTCTATACATCAAATAAGGTTTGGTACCTATATTGCCCCCCAACTCGGATTACTCTTTTATGTGTGACGTTTTGTGTTCTTTGGTCATTTAGTTGAAGCCCCCACCCTTCTTGCTCCAATGAAGGTTTATGATATCCTGACATTTCCACTACTATGAGTATGGGGAGTCATCTTAAAGCTTTTCCTAACTATCATTTTGGAGAATATTGTTCCAAATCAACCTAGTGTATTTGTGTATCCTTATTCCTTATTCAAATCAACCTAATGCATCCTTCTTTACGCATATTCAACTGCTCTGTTCCCCCCTTCTCATCCCTTTTCTTCCTTTCGTCTCCTACACTTCATGATCTCTATTGGTGGGTTAGTCACATTGTTTCCATGTTATCATGATTGTGTAGTACTCATGAGTGCGAAACTTATTGAGGCCACCATATCATGTAGTGATTTAAGCTCCACTGTGTAACTAGCTTCTAAGTTTTGAGCTTTGGTCTCATAATTAACTTGTCTTCAAAATTGCTTCTTTTGCAAGTAGCTTACCATCAATTTAATGCTCGATTTTTCCACTAGTCTAATAAGCAGACGATCTAGGTTCGAAAGATATATTGAATAATCCATAGATCTTGATGGCAAACCTAGAAGACACCATTTTAGTTAGCCAAATTGTCCTTACTCGTACCCTACTATTGGTTGAATGTCCATCGAGCCCCTTCCTATAGTTGAGCATGGGCACAATGAAAACGTTTAGGTTTCTTGTTGCTTCAGTTATCAACATTTGTGGCCTGTTAATTGCATCTTTCCCTCAGCTTTTCACCATCTACTACATCTTCGTACTCTTCTTAGTAACTTAATTGACTAGTTCAATGTATTGATTGTCTTAGCATAGCCATTTTAGTTTGATCTTTGGAACTGGTTGCAATCCTAGCATTATGGATAGTTGATGCTTCATTCTTAATCTCTTGACTTGATGGTTCATAGTACTATTTATTACTACTTAACATTGCTATAATATTTATTTGTAAGCTCTCTTTTGCTTGTAGTATTCATGTACATACTCTGATGTCAGTTTCAATGTTCACTCGTGCACATTGTCTCAGCTAATTGCAACTTGTCAAACCTATATCATATTGCATTATAGTTACTATTTTATTATGAACTCCTATTACGGTATTACCGTTATTTCCTTTTTAACTCTCTCATTTGTACAATAATTAGTTTAAATCCTATGTTGACGCAATCAAGATGAATTCACCTCCCCTTACTTCTATATGATATTCACAATAAACGGCTTCCAATGTTGTAGTTATGGTAGCTTTGAATGATTTAATGGCTCCCAGCTACTATTGTACTTATCTTTTGAGGTATTACCTACAAATGAGTCACTCAATGTTGATGCTATCTTTACCTCAACACATCTTAGTAGCCTTTCTACATCTCATCTTGAATGGGAGAACTAAGTTTCGATGTGGCAACCTTCTTTTAGTATCAACATTTTTCTTATTACGAGTATCCATCATCTGTAGATTCAAACTCTGTATGCTCTTTCCTGATGCTTAATCATAGATTTAGTGTGCTTACATGAAGATTTTGTTTTTGTTTTTCTCCATGGCAACTTGACCTTCATTTGATTGGGTATCAAAATCCAACTTTTTTTTTTGGGGGGGGGGGGGGGGGGGGTGGTGGGGGTAAACAACAGCATCGTTATGTTCCATTATAAGTTTTAGTTGAATATACTTAATATACCATGATGTCTTTGCTGCTCGTAATTCATCTACATAATCAATTAGTAGTTTGTCACCAATCAGTATATGATAGTTAATGTTGAGACTCTGTAGGTGGAAAATATTCACCTTTGAAGTCTCTTAACTTAAATAATAGATCCACCAAGCTTACTCAAGTTTAAAGCGAGATCAACCAAATGAAGGTGACCTGTACTAGCGTCTGACATGTCTATTTCGGACAAATTTGTTCTAAAGCTTACATAGAATCAAACATCGCATAAGAGCCCTGCCTAAGCCCTACTGAAAAATTGAAAATGTTCCACAGCCTAATAGGATTTGTGGTCATTGATGCAAAAGGGAAAAATGCCATTGTACATTCCGTTGTACAATGCCGTATGTTCTCATCCTTGGAAATGTCATGAAAGAAACGGAGATCCGTAATCAGTTCATGGCACCCTTTTCTATATAAAGACAGACATTCAAGGTTCTAGGAACGTGTCAAATGGCAATATACAGTCTCTGGTTATTCAGTTTCATGAAAACTTTCACCAAGAGTAACGAGACGTCATTCCATCTTCTCGCACAAATCACAGGAACAGAATGATCCATCGATTGAGGTGTGTCACTTGCCATTATAGTCCTTCTGCAATTAATTGAAAGTTGTGACAAAGATGTGACATGATCTTAAAGAAAGTGATGTAGACCAAGTTTTATTTTTAAACATTGAACATGATCTAGAGTCTATTATAAAAAGAAAAAAGAAGTAACCCAGAACCAAACATTTTTATTATTCGTAGTTTCTTGCCTTTTATGTTCTTTTAACTGGGATATGTTTTGCAGAAAGCAACTTTATACGTACAAAGATTGAATGAGTATTCTTGTGAGATCTAGGCAATTTACATAGTGGCTAAGAGTTAGAACTCTAATAGCTACAGAGATATATCAAGATTATTTAATGATAAAAAGTGTGCTAATTGTATTGCAGAGAAGGAGGTGGGGGGCTTGTTTCAGTGTCTACTGGTGCTTCGGATCTCAGAAGCACACAAACCGGATCAACCATGCTGCACTTGTTCCCGAACCAACACCAGCAAGGCCTGAAGCTACTGTATCTGAGAACAGTAACCATCCGCCACCAGTAACACTACCATTTATTGTACCTCCATCATCTCCTGCTTCCTTCCTCAACTCTGAACCCCCATCTTCCACCCAATCGCCGGCTGCATGTCTATCCTTTTCTTCTCTGTCAGCAAATGCCTATTCTCCAAGTGGTCCAGCCTCCATCTTTGCCATCGGACCTTATGCCAATGAGACTCAGTTGGTCTCACCCCCTGTATTCTCCACCTTCACTACTGAACCCAACACCGCTCCCTTCACCCCCCCTCCGGAGACCATTCAATTGACGACTCCCTCATCCCCTGAGGTTCCCTTTGCCCAGCTTTTGTCCTCTTCTTTTGACTCCAACTGTAAGAAGAGAGAAGCCTATGAATTTCACTCCTACCAGTTGTACCCAGGTAGCCCAATTGGTCACCTTATCTCACCGAGCTCAATGTCGGGCACTTCTTCCCCGTTTCCTGATCCTGAGTTTTACTCTTCTGCTGGTGAACCATCAAAAGTATCAACTGCCGAAGGTCTTCCTGAGTGCAATATTGTTCCCCGCTGCATCTCCCTTGGTCATAGTTCAATTTTGGATGGACAGATTTCACAAGTTGTTCCTGCAAGTGACGAATCACACTTCAGTCAAAGTGTTCTGTTTAAACTGACTTCTGATGAGGTGGCACAATGTATGGAGAAGAAGCCAGCCATACAAATGGAAGCTGCACGAGGATCTTCACATGGTGAAGCTTTAGCCATGGCCAATAGAGATTATCTGGCCATTGAGGCAGAGAGCGGCGGAGGAAGTCTTGTTGACGAGACTAGCCATGATGTGCCAGAGAAATTGCCGACATCAGGGGAGCTCATGGCGGGCAAAGAGTTCAATTTTGACAATCCGGAGGAGAGTCCACATACTTCGCCTGAGAAATTACCGAGTTCAGGTGAGCTCGTGGCTGCTAGAGAGTTCAAGTTTGATAATTCAGACGGGGCGATGGCAGAGCCAAGTGTCGCCTCTGACTGGTGGGTTAATGAGAAGGTTGTTGTGTCCGACACAGTGCCTTCTAAGAAGTGGACATTCTTCCCTATGATTCAGCCGCCAGTCAGCTGATCCGGATCTGGGTATTACCAAGGGGGCATGGGAACCTGAGAATCAGAACCCCAGATACTGAATTGGGGGGGGGGGGGGGGGGGGGGGGGGGTGGGGGGGGGGGGTGATGTTTCTTTGCTAACAATCATCATGTAAGATATGGAGTTGGCACATACTGCCTTTTTTATTGTAAAATATCCTTTTGAGCAAAACTGACTCTTTTTCATAGGAGAGCTTGCGCCTTTTTTCTGGTGTTTGGCATAAACTGAACTGTTGTAATCCTTTTGTGTAGAATATTATAAAACTATTTTAGATCCTTTTTGTAATTTACAGTGAAGCAAATTTGGAACTGAGTGTGTGCTGTTGTATACGTATTAGTCCCTATAACTTTTCCCATATTTCATAGATAATGATCAATTGCCTGGGACTGTTTTGCTATGCATTACGTGATCCGAATGTTATGACAATTAAGAGATGTATGTACAACAGTGTTTCAAACAGGCATGGAAAGCCAGTGATCAGAAAACTGGCTCTTTTTTGTGTGTGTGTGGGGTGGGGGGGGGGGGGGGGGGGGGGGGGGGTGGTGGTTTCCCCCAATGTTTTCTACATTATCAAGCTTGATTAGTACTAATGGATATCGAAACATATCACGAAATCATGACGATCATCTCTATCAAATGATTATCCATCCTGTGTCCACCTCCGAGTATATGATTCAAGAGGAATCGCACAAGGATGGATATTATGATTATTACTTTATTATTTACAATTTCACTCATCTTCTTTCCTTTTATTCCCATTCATACATGCAAAAAGGGAGATCGGATGGAGTTAGTTGTGATTTGTGTAAAATGGGAGAAGAATATAAACCTGAGAGCGTTTGATCTAGGTCCATTTGGTTCATTGTAATTTAATTAAAATCGTAATTGTAATATAATTACGTTTGTAATATAATGGAATCATAATTATATTATTATATTTGGTTGGATATATAAATCAAGAGAGGGGGATAAGAATTTTCACTCTTTAAGCATCTCCGAATGTCTTCATAATTATAGTCTTTGGATTGTCTTTTTCTACCGTTCAGATTAGATAATTAAAGTGTCCAATTTTTTTTGCGAAAAAAAAAAAAAATCGATCCAACGACTGTAATTATGAAGATTCGAAAATGATTAAGACCAAAATTTTGATCCCTCCTTCATAAGACCGAATAAATAATTTATAAATACAGAAGGAGTGTAGATACAAGTTTCACACAAAATTAATTGTGAGATCATTAGACAACTTACATATCAACCATAATGTATCTAGAATGTGGGTGAGAAGAAATATTGCTTCAACATGTAAGATTTCCATTAGGTTGTTTTTGGTATGCAGATTATAATGTTGTCAAAAATTCTTTATTTCGAAAAATAAAATTCTTATACATCAAATTAATGAAAAATTATATTATCATGTTTAATATGATATATTATTGTGGAATCTCCTTAAGAATATTAAATTTCATGTGCATTGTATTAAAATCTAGGCTAAATTTTAACTTGATACGCTCAACTATTACAGTTTTTCAACTTGATACCCTAAACTTTTTTTTACATAATAACTTGATACTTTAACTATAATTTTACAACTTAATGCGCTACATGTTAACATAAAACAGTAATGACTAAAATACCATTCTTTTCTCCCTCTCTCATCGGCAGCAGACGTGCGACGTCGGCAGCAATGGCGGCAACGGAGGGAGGGAGGGGTGCAGCGACGGGCCTACATGAGGGGGACGCGGTGGGGCACTGCGAGGCAGGTGGGAGGGGGGGGGGGGGGGGGGGGGGGGGGGTGGGGTGTTTGAGGGATTACAGCAGCGCGACGAGGGGGTGGGAGGGGGGTTGGGTGGGTGGGAGGGAAGGGGGATAATTTAGGTAAAAAATTTTTTTTTTTATCTTTTTAACGAAAAACTTAATCCCTAATCCTTGACTAATGGCGGGTACCAATTTAAAAATAATCAATAATTGATAGTATCAAGTTGTAAAGTAAAATATTATAGTATCAAGTTGAAAAAGTTGAAGGTATCCAATTGAAATTTAGCCTAAAATCTACAGGTGTCACAAATATATGAGATTCCACATGCATTGAATTTGAATAATTGTCGCTAATTCAAAATACTAGTTGTGGGGTTATCGTTGTAACATCCTAAAAATATAAAATTTTATATGCATTGTATCAACATCCTTCCACATGCATTGAATAATCCATAATTGTCACCCAATATAGATTCCACATTCGTACGTTTGTATTGAGATTTCAAATTATTAGTTGCGGTGAAATAATTAGCCTTTAATATTTTCTTAATAGTTAATAGATACCATGAATTATGGTTTTTATTTACTTTATATTATAAACTTAGTTTTAGTCGAGTTCTACCATAACTATACATAACAATATAAAAGCCTTTTCATCCCAATATATTAATCGAGCTAACAGTTTGGTTTGAAATTGTTATTGCTTTTCAGAAAGTTGCTACATAAATATCTCTTCACGGTCGCCTCCCGAGCTCTTTCAAATTTTGTGCAAAATTTAACCGATTTTCTAAATATTTTTTTTATGAACCACGTGTTACAAATAACTTTTGGATAACCTTCAAAAAAAAAAAGATTTTTTTTAGGGGCACCACAACTTCTACTAGGGGGCAGCCCAAAAAGTGAAAATTTTACTAGGGAGCAGCCCACATTTTACTAGGGGCAGCCCAACCCTCCAAACTCTCATTTCCTCCCCAAACCCCAATTTCCTCTCTCTCTCTCCTCCAAAAGAAAAAAAAAAGAAGAGCTCTCCCTCTCCCAAAACCCTAGTCTCTTCTCCTCCACCACTCTAATCCTAATTCCTCCACCAAATTTCTTTCAAGAACACTCCTACATTCGACGAGATGACACGCAAGTCGAAGAAATCGGATTCTAGGCACGTTCTTCCCTAATTTCTTCTATAATTTTCTACATTCTATTTGAAACCCTAGAATAGTTTTAATTATCTAAAAACTTTTGATAATTTAGGTTTATAATGTCTTTAGGGTTTATGAATGACATTTTCGAACACGACAAACCCACAATTTTTCTTCAAACTCTAACCCTAGAAAACGACAAACTAGCGAGTCGTTTGTCTGTTGGCCCTGAGTACAGTAGGACTGCCAAGCATGTGGCAGTCCGCATGTAAACAAGGACTGCCAGGACTGTGGCAGTCCTTGTGTGCAATTGGACTGCCACATGCCTGGCAGTCCTACTGTACTCAGTTTTAGTTGTGGTCTGGGGGTGGGGGATAGGGGGTAACAGTTCTATTTTTGTCACGCCCCAGAACCAGAATACTGGAGAGCGGGGGCGAACATAGCCAACTACGTATATTGAAATGAAGTCCATCTCGCTATACGGTCACGGCTGTCTAGATATGAGGGTTTACTACAAGCCAACGGTCTCTTATGTCAAGCCTATTGTCTCAATCTCAAGCAAGTAATATGATCACAAGATGTTTGACCACCAAATATACAATAAAAGGCGTCCCAAATATTACATATCAGCTGATCATGAAGCTAGTCGTACAAAATGCTAGGACTAGCAAGAGTTAAGTCATACATGATCAACCCTAGGATTTGTCAATCATGTTTACAGCCCGTAGGCAGACAGTAAGTAAAGTGCATCGAGCTAACAGGTGCTCGTCGGCTAAACGCCTCAAAAAAATAACTTTACAATAGAGTGAGCGAAACAAAATAGAAAATCCACTCGTAGCCCGGGTTTCTTCTAGTCGCCACCATCGGGCTGGAGGTTCGGTAGATCCTCGGGAGTTGCTCCGAAATCTGGCCACACAAAACCAGCTGAGTCAAACCCCAGAAAGAGCAAGTGCCACAAAGGAGGCCACAAAATAAGAACAAAAGCCAGCATATCAGAACATAGAATGAAATGAAAGTACAAGTAATAAAGAGCACGTAAGGACAATAAACGACTAGGGACGTGGAACCATTCTGGGAGCCAGGTTACAACCCATAAACCAAACAAGGACCGGGGTTGTAACCCTTCGCTTGAATATCTCCTTGTCCCTACTCAATTATTGTTAAAGCAAGTAAAACAATCATGTTCAGGAGTACCAGGGTACAGGGACTAGACAAGACTTAGACAGGGCTAGACATCATCCATTCACAAGCGGCCAAGCAATTACTACGGCTTACTACTTTAACTAACTAGGGTTGTTACAAGCCTAATTACTAACAAGATATAATGAGAATTTTCCAGTCCCAAGCCCTGTAGACCATCCAGTTATCCTTCCGCGGGTTGAGAGTATGGTTGGGTACATCGCCCCGGAGACGATATACCCTTAGGTGACTTAGAGGGTGCAACACATGACAGTGCGCTGGAAATGTGCTCTACTCGTCGGCAAGCTACAAGTCCAATTAAGAGCGCCCAGATAACAAGATTGCCTGTGACTGGAAATTCTTCATGAACTATAGTTTGATCTAGTCATTAGCCTAATCCATATTCAGTATGAATCCCTGACTGTGGGAACCAGGGAGTCACGTCCTAGACATGATGCAAGACAAGACAAGTGGATTGCACAAGCAAGCAAGCAGGAACACCCACGGTGTCAAGTTGATTATACGAGTCAAGTTAGCCGTCGCAACAGCATCAAGATAAATCATGTCAGGGTACTTGTCAGGAGTGCGCCACGACGGGCCACTATCATGTCAGGTTGGTCATGTCAGGAGTGCACCACTACGGGTCACTGTCGTGTTATGCTAGTTCCTTGTCATACCATGCCATGTACAATAGTCATTCCAAACATATTAAGTAAAATCAAGTTCATGACAAAAGACGTAAGGATATAAAATGGGCGTAAAATATCTAATAAAATATCAATATACAGGGCTATAGAAGAGCCAAGCTTAAGGAAAAATAAAACCAAATCTCCATGATTGGACAGATTGCGCAAGGGTCCCTGGGGTCGGATTGCGTAGGAGTGGATGGCGCAGGAATGATTGGCGCGAGAATGAACTGCGCAGGAATGGTTGGCGCAGGAATGAACTGTGCAGGGGTGGAGTGCGCAGGAATGAACTGCGCAGGAATGGTTGGCGTAGGAATGAACTACGCAGGGGTGGAGTGCGCAGGGTTAGATTGCGCGGGAAGCCAACTGCGCAGGAGTGAACTGCGCAGGGACTGATGGCGCATGGGGCTGAGCGCAATTTGCCAAGGGGCAAGCAGCGCGGTCGGCGCTGCGCTAAAGAGCGCAGGCTGCAGCCTGCTACTCCAGGCCGAGAAGAACACCAAGAACACCAAGAATTCAATTTTTCATATCTTTGTCAAATCAAAGCCAAATCTAGATTTTCAAAGGTCTAACTTGAGTAAAATTGAGTTCTCTTCCACATGGAAGCATCAAAACCCACAAAAATCCAACCAAAATAGATCAAAACCATGTAAATCCAAAAATAGTTAAAACCTAGATCTAGAACAATGGAGACTCCAAATCATAAAATGTCAAGCACTAATGTTGATCACCATGGCCTAATCTTGCTAATGAACAAATAAAATGTGGTTCTCATGTGGTGGCAAGGTGCACTTGCCTATGGGTGGAGTGTTGTGTAGAGGAAGGAAGAAGAAGAAGAAGAAATTAATGGAGGGAAGTAATGAGGAGAGAGAGTGTTAGGTGGGGATAATAAAAAGGGTGGGTTGTGGTGGAATGAGGGTTGAACATAGGCTAAAGTGTTCCAATGCATGTTAAACCAAACCAAACCAAATCAAACCAATTCTCCTCCACAAAATAAACCAAGCCAGGTAAAACCCAATTACGAGAACCAAAATCTGCAAGTCAAGCCAATTACAAGTACATGCCAAAATCCGAGAAAATAAATATAGGTCTGAAATACATGCAAGCTTGACAAAATACGTATTCAGAATATGGGTGTTACAATTTTAGTTTGCATTATTTATTAACTATACGGTCGCACAATCCATTGTTCTATAGGGGTAACAGTCCTCCGGACGCACCAAAAAGAATACTCCCCACCGCGTCAAAGCGAAAGGAACGCGCGGAACGTCCTCTTGAGCGTCCGATTACAATTTCCGAACCGGCGCGCCAAGGTGGGTCTGGGACACGGAGACCGCCACCGGGACCACAAGCTCGGTCAAAGCAACGAGCTCGTACTCCTTCTCCTTCTTCCAGTGATGACGACGACGTGCCAATTAGCCAACTCCTACCACCACGTCAAGGTGGTTCTGCTCCATCTAAGGAGGGCGGTCCTTCTGAGCCGCATGGTCGTCCGCCACGTCAAGGTGGTTCTCCTCCATCTGAGGAGGCCGGTCCTTCTGAGCCGCATGTCCGTCCGCCAGGTGGCTCAATGTTGGTTTCTTTTGAGAACCATATTGCATATGCACTATGTAAGAACCCGGTATGTACATTACTTTTGTAAGCTACCAGTTTAGTATATGATATCTATATGTATTTCATATTATTTATGTTTTTATATGTTGTTTGATATACAGAGGACATATCGTATCCTTAGGGCTGTGAGTCACGGGAAGAAAACTGTGTCTTGGCCGTTTAGAAGCTTATCGGAGGCCGTCCAGGTTAAAATCGTACCGAGCGGTTTGCATAATTTGGCAGATTATGCCTATAGGACAATGGATAGTGCCCTGATATCCGCCTTTGTGGAGAGATGGCACCCGGAGACCAACACGTTTCATCTCCCATGCGGGGAGATGACCACTACACTTGACGACGTCTACCAGATACCGGAGCTACCAGTTACCGGTCGCGTCATGACCAAAGAACATTACAGAAATGAAAAATCTACAAAATGGTACTCGAAGATCGTCAAGTTTGTCTCAAGTAACCTTGGACTTGAGGAAACTAGTTTTACAACTCTCTCCGGCTTCAAGAAATCATATGGAATTCCTCTGTCATTTCTGGTGGAGCACTTCACGAATATAGAATTGGATAAGGATGATGATGAGTTGGTCGACACGGTGGCCCGTGCTTACATGCTGTTCGTCCTAGGAACGGTAGGCATTTCGAACAAGTCCGGAACCTCGATACATGCGAGGTACATGCTCAATTTATTGTCCGTGGATGACTTCATTGATATATCGTGGGGTAGCGGTATTCTCATCTATCTTTACCGCGAGCTCGATATCGCATCCCGTGTCGGGACTAAGACAATTGCCGGATGCCAGACTCTGCTACATGTAAGAAAACTTTCAACAATTTAATCTCGTATACTTCATTTTGTTGTTTATATTTTGTGACTATTAACTTATAAATTGAATATGCATGGATATACGAGCACTTTCCGATGCTCAAGCGGGGTGACCTGAACCCAAACTATTTTGAACACCTTCCTAGAGTGGCTCGATGGAGGCCGGCCCAGGTGGAAACCAAAGATTGGCAAATACTGGCTTCCATTCGTGAAGTACTTGACAATTTGGTACCAGAAGAGGTAATAAATTGGGACTTATTTTTTCATGTTAAGTTTTTTTTTGCTGTTAACTGTTTTCCTACAGATATTTTGGGATCCATACCGGGATTTGTGCGAGGGGAGTCGTGCCATCCAACAAGTTTCTTTATTTCATGGCATGATCACATGCTATGATATCACGGAGCCGTACATGCCTGATCGTGTACTTCGGCAGTTTGACTTCGTGCAAAGTGTGCCGAAGCGCACACTACAGATGTTGGAACCTCCCCGCGGGATCCAACCATTGAAATACAAACCGGCTATTTCGACTGGGTGACCGACTTCTACTCCGAGTGGCAAAGGCACCTGCTTGGGGAAGATGAGAGTCAACCGGTCACCCAGATGGCCGACTGCAGCGAGGACTACATGTCGTACTTTCGGCGGGTCGGACATCCTATGTTGTTGAACCCTACAAACCCGGGTCCCGAGGCCGTAGTAGCTGTTGGAAATCTTCCTTCGAAAAACATCTTGTATGTTTCATTGGTGAAGATGGTGAGTTCCGTATTAGTAATTAGTTTGAGATTTTCATGTTTGTAGACTAAATTCAATTATACTTTCATTTACAGTCTAGAAGGGCGAAGGAACTGGCCAAGACACTTCGGAGCGCTTGCCAAAGTGACACTAGTGTCTTGGTCGACACTAGTGCCTTGGTCGCCAACGAGCTTGAGCGCATCGACGACGAGGTTGAGTTCCCATTCATGCGTAATACGGAGTCTCGTTCGAAGGCCCGCCATGATATGTAGTATGATTGTCTGATTGTCTGATTGTCTGAAGTTGGCTATTTTGGATGTTGATATTTTTGGGTGTCGAACATGTTGTTGGATACTTGTGTTGAAATATTTTTGGATGTTGATATTTTTGGGTGTCGAACATGTTGTTGGATACTTATGTTGAAATACTTGTGTTGGTTATGTGTTGGATACTTGTGTTGAAATACTTCTGTTGGATATGTGTTGGATACTTGTGTTGAATATGTGTTGGATATGTGTTGAATACTTGTGTTGGATACTTGTGTTGAATATGTGTTGGATACTTGTGTTGGACTTGTGTTGGATATGTGTTGGATACTTGTGTTGGATATGTATTGGATACTTGTGTTGAAATGTTCTGTGATCAATGTAGGACTGCCACGGGGGTGGCAGTCCTGATACTGGATCGGATAGCCATTCTCCGTGAAAATTACACGGAGAATGGCCATTCTCCGTGCTAAATTACACGAAGAATGGCCATTCTCCGTGCTAAATTACACGAAGAATGGCCATTCTCCGTGCTAAAACACAGGAGAATGGCCATTTATATAACAACAAGTTTCAATTAGGACTGCCAGCACCCTGGCAGTCCTAATTCAATGTAGGACTGCCAGGGGGGTGGCAGTCCTGATACTGGATCTGATACTTTAACAAATTGGTATATTTTGCCACACATACTTGCACACAGGTAAATACATATAACACAGATAACACAGATAACACACATGTAAATACATAAATAGCACACAGGTAGACATATAACACAGATAGCACACAGGTAAACACGTATAACATACTGAACTTCATATTTTACTGTATACAAAATTTACTCCATATAGATTAGTGGACTTCATATTTCACTATATACAAAAGTGGTCCTCCATATACAAAATTTACTCCATATAGATTAGTGGACTTCATATTTCACTATATACAAAAGTGGACTTCATATTTCACTTGTGTTGGATATGTGTTGGATACTTGTGTTGAAATGTTCTGTGATCAAGTCACAGAACAATTCATCTAGGACTGCCACACCCAGGACAGTCCTTCACATGTGTTGGACTGCCCTGGGTGTGGCAGTCCTATTTGTAAGTCATTGAATTAATATTTGTTTGCGATTCTAAAATTTCGGCAAAAGTGCTAAAACGGAGGTCCAAACATCATTTTTTTACGATTCTAAAATTTCAGAAGGTCGTCAAACGATGAAACTGTTAATCTCAGGCTCCTCGAAAATACGCTCATTTTGCGACAAACCGGGCCTCGTTTCGACCTCCCAGTCAAAAGTTATGGCCCTCCAAAGTTTCAACTAACATTAAAATGCAGGAGAATGACCATTCTCCGTGTAAATTAACACGGAGAATGGCATTCTCCGTGTTTCTAACATGGAGAATGGCCATTCTCCGTGTAATTTAGCATGGAGAATGGTCATTCCAGTGTTAAAACGAAGGAGAATGACCATTCTCCGTCTTAATTTACACGGATAATGGCCATTCTCCGTGTAATTTAGCACGGAGAATGGTCATTCTCCGTGTAATTTTCATGAAGAATGGCCATTCTCCGTGTAAATTAAGACAAAAAATGGCATTCTCCGTGTTTCTAACACGGAGAATGACCATTCTCCGTGTTAATTTACACGGAGAATGGTCATTCTCCTGCGTTTTAACACTGGAATGCCCATTTTCCGTGCTAAATTACACGGAGAATGACCATTCTCCGTGCTAAAACACAGGAGAATGGTCATTTATATAACAGCAAGTTTCAATTAGGACTGTCAGCACCCTGGCAGTCCTCCTCTTGTGTAGGACTGCCAGGGGTGTGACAGTCCTAATTGAAACTCTCTGTGATAGAGAGTTTCAAAACTCTCATCACAGAGACTTACAAATAGGACTGCCACCCTCCTGGCAGTCCTACATTAAATTAGGGCTGTCAGGGTGCTGGCAGTCCTAATTGATACTTGCTGTAACAGCAAGTTTCAATTAGGACTGCCAGCACCCTGGCAGTCCTAATTTAATGTAGGACTGCCACGGGGGTGGCAGTCCTGATACTGGATCGGATAGCCATTCTCCGTGAAAATTATACGGAGAATGGCCATTTTTCGTGCTAAATTACATGGAGAATGGACATTCTCCGTGCTAAAACACAAGAGAATGGCCATTTATATAACAACAAGTTTCAATTAGGACTGCCAGCACCCTGGCAGTCCTAATTCAATGTAGGACTACCATGGGGGTGGCAGTCCTGATACTGGATCTGATACTTTAACAAATTGGTATATTTTGTCACACATACTTGCACACAGATAAACACATATAACACAGATAACATACATGTAAACACATAAATAGCACACAGGTAGACATATAACACAGATAGCACACAGGTAAACACGTATAACATACTGAACTTCATATTTTACTGTATACAAAATTTACTCCATATAGATTAGTGGACTTCATATTTCACTATATACAAAAGTGGTCCTCCATATACAAAATGTCAAACTGTAAATATATCCATACTTAGTCGATTTCGACGTCGTAGTGGTCAGCAGGTAAGTCTCTTGGCTCCTCAAACTTCAACAACTTCTTACAATGGTTGATCTGATCAACGAAAAGTGTGGTCCAAGCGATGGCTTCGACCGGTGCTCTTTTGTACCAAACTGTTGAAGGTGGAGGAATCGGAGAATGAGCAATCATCTTTAGTATAACAAAGTGATCCCCGATCAGACCTATAGTACATAGGTTAGACACTCCGTGGTCCGTCGGAGGAGCGCACATCGGAAAGAATGTATTGTTAATATCCGGCGAGATAAGTACAACAGGTATCATGTACCTATTGGCAAATAAATAGCCGGCAGACGGGACTGACATGTAGTGGTCTGTCCCGGTAACACTGTCGGTGCAAGGGATACTTAACAACAAACTTGCAATAGTTTCTTCGCTTAGGATGCGGGAGTAGAATGGAAGACGAGTCTCTAACTCATCGTACAGCTCCTGCCTCACCCGTCTCCATCCGTCTTTGTCATCATAACCAAGATGCCTTGCAAGGGCATAAAATCCGCAATGGCCATCACCGGGGACATCGACAATAGACCAAATGTAACTTCGAAGCGCAGGTTGAAATTTGTCAATATACAAACTCGTTGTTTGGCTTGCAACTGTATCTTTTCTTGGGAGGTCAATTTTCTCCATTTTTCGGCGAACGACAAGCTTGCCCTTCCGTGCGGGCGGAGCTTGCTGTAAGCTTCATTTAACATGCTCAAAGTACGATAGATCTCTCCTAGTTGACTCCAGCCTTCTCTTCTGTGAACTAGTCAATCTTGTTTGAGGCCTCCCACTTTTCCTTGAACATGTACTATGCGACGTCGTAACTGTCAATCGTAGAGGCTCGCCACACACAATTTCAGTCATTGGAGAATTCTTGAAAATTTTGCATGTTAATTTTACCTTCCTCTTTCTGAAACTTCAACTTACATTGGGCTTGAATATTACGATTGACATGCCAAGTGCATAGCAATGTATCCGCTTGAGAAAAAATAATACGAATAGCATTAATTAGGGCATACTCTCTGTCGGTCACAAGAACTGACGGCTCTGTATGACCGGTGTAAAGTGTTTTCAGTTTCTCCAATGCCCATGTGTAGTCTTTAAGTTTTTCACTTTTCATGAAGCAAAATGCCACCGGAAATATTTTTCGAGTAGAGGTGAATCCGACAATATGAAGGAGAGGCATCTTGAACTTGTTGGTCTTGTACGTGCAATCAAGGACTAACACGTCGGCAAAAGACCTGGCCAGACTTATGCAATCTGGATGAGCCCAAAAGATTGAAACTACTTCATTACTCTGGGGATGTCTTCTATGGAATTCAACGTAATGATTATCGGCAAGCAACTTCAGCACTTCTTGCATCGCCATTCTTGATTTGGTCCGGATAGCGTTCGAAGAAGATAGGGCGTTGTATATTGACCTCATCGTAGACATGTTCTTCTCATCTTCATGCCGTATGACTGAATATATTTATCTCGGTGCAACACCGGAAGTGTATAAGTCTTCGGCTATCTTCTTTTCCGTAGGGTTCGACCGTCCGACATACGGATGACCCAATAGTGTCTCGGCAATCTCATGATTGTGGGTTCCATTCTTCACTTGTACTGACCACTTTCCTTCTTCTTCGTTTCTAATCTGGATCGTGAATGGACAACCACATTTCCTCGTTCCAGCTTTCTTTCTTGGAACTTTATTTTGGATAACTGTGTCTTTCTTGTGCGATCTCAACACACCACCTCTTTTGTCACGCCCCGACCCGGGAAATCGCTCATCCTCGCTAGATTTTACCCGAATCATCGTCCTCGCTGGGGCGTGATGCCGCACGAGCCTGGAGTTGCGCTCGTGCAAGGCAAGATAACAGGTTCACATAGAACTATCTCAAATCGATAACATAAGCAGCAGAAGGAAACAAGTAAAACATAAGAATCTCTTTTATTAATATTGAACTGAAGGTTATAAAGGCTCTGAATAGCCCAACATAAAATGCCAATTGGCTACAACGCTCATGATCTCTCTAGCTCACAAAGGATTTCATTGTTCCATACATTATGCCCCTTTATAGCCACCAAGTAGCCTTCGGCCGAACATCTCCATGTCGCAAGTCCGAACGCATATGCGGAAGCTCCTCTTGAACGCTAAGGACTCCATACCTCGGCACGTCCAAGCCAAGCTTCGCCCCGAGCCGATCATAACCTGACCTGCACATAAACTAGTGGGGGATTAGTGCTTTCGTCCTCGCTTCGCACTGATCAAGACCCGCTCGCACCCAAACCAAACACTAAATTATTTAGTGGAACATGCATCTTAATTTGTGATCTTTCTATTTAGCCTTAGGATCGATTTCATGGCAATACTTAAACATAGCACGTTATCATAAATGTGTCCCACATCCCGTGTTCCTGCAGCAGATACAGTTAGACATAATAGGAACATAAACATAGTGATCGTGCACATTCCGTCCCATATTCCTTAGCCTGCAGTGGTTAGAACTTAACATAAGCAAACATACGATTCGTTCAACCGACCAATCATAAACGTAAACATATGCATAATGGGTGACAGGCCCTGCGCCTGTACCCAGCTCTCATACTCAGCCCACCGGCCCTATCTATATGAAGGTCACGGTGTTTCGCACCGTAATGGACTTGGCATCTCATATGTATAAGCCTACAATCGCTTCGATACGGGTTGCTAGCCCAGTATCCGAAGGATCCCAAACTTACGGATATCATAGCTTATCACAGTACTGGATGGTCGCAATCCGTCCGAATGTTGTGCACCATAAATACCACACATAATTCCCTCCTAGGTCGAACGGTCCCGGCGCCCCGGCGTAACCGTTCGAGGGAAGTCGCACCCATGTATGGGCAATCCGAGTCCATTGACCATGCAATACGTTCCATATCATACAACCCATAGCATACCAACCGATCTCGTATTCCATAAACATAGTCTCGCACATAAACAGTTTCCCGTGCCATAAACATAATCCACCATTCATATGGGGAGCTCCGTCGGCGTTATGCCCCAACACATCCATATTGATGCACGACGCCCAACGGCTTTGTCGTCTCGTACTCATAATCACGCATCTCGTTCGTATTATTATTCGCATAGCCTACTTCCATATTTACTTAGTCATTTTATAGCATAAGTGTCCGAGGGCACGCTCAGCACCGTATTCAATGTTCTACGCCTAGTGTTCAATGTTCTCGGAGCCGTGCACATGATGCACATCTCAATATCATCTTTCAATGTTCTACCATCATTGCCCTACCGTGACCTGTGCACTCGATGCACGTCGCTTCAATGTTTCGATTGTTCAATGTTCTATCTTAGTGTTCAACGCATACTTAGACACTTACTCGTCGAGCTACGCTCGCTAACTCGATAACATATTATGCAACCATAACGTATTTTATTAGACGTGAAGGAATAGGGAGAGAGAGTCAAGAACCCGCCCACCTTAAGCCGATACACCTTGCCGTTTCGCCGATTGAAGCGTCTCGCTTCCATAACTCGATCGCATAGCTAACTCTTGGACTTAGCCATTCCTTTGCTCTACTCGGTCGATTTGGCCTATCGCGCCCATGCCACAATCCGTTGCAGGACCTCGATTTGGTTTTGCGGACACTTCATTGCATAAGGCAAAATGCCGACCTCTTATCGTCCAGCGTAAAAGCATAGCCTGCACACCAGATCAACCAAAGTTAGCACTTGCTCAAACGGGACTTATCCTTTGCATCGATTCGATTCATAGATTCCAACCGACTCAAAGCTTACCTTTGGCCAACGCAACACTTGCATCGATTCGCATCGATACCTCGTCGGGTCAACGTAACTCTTCGAGTCAACGACTCATCGTAATGCACCGATGCGGAGCGGGGCATTACATAATACACCACTCAAAATCAGGTTCGTCCTCGAACCGAAACCAACACTTAATCCAAGTGCCTCGCATAGATCGCTTCACGATCTCGTGCTACTATTGTTGAATCATACAACTTAGTTTGGATCATACACATATTTTAGGTGTTCCATCAATATATGCATTTCAGCCAAGCTCAGTTGTAGGATATCGGGACAACTAATAAGCTCAACTTAAATCCTCAAGCATCATCCCGTAAAATGCGATCATCTTCCAACATCTTGCACATAACTTAATTCAACCATAACTTCGATCTCGTAAGTTTCTCGTCGGCCACCTAACACTCGCATCACATCAACTCATTTCGTATCCGATCACAACAATTCTCCGCAATGCCTACTCGTCCAACCGTTTCCTATCTCTCGCATAACTCAAGTCTTTCATCCAATCATTCATAACATTTAGCCTTAACGACATGGACTATGTCAACATGTCACAAATTCTTTTGTCTACAATCCGTACTAAGTCTCGATGCAACTATCCATACGTGATCCACATTCTCTCGCTCTATCCATACGTTGCGTCTGGGGCTACCCCCGCTAGGTAACTTATCCAGACATCATGCTCGCACTCTCCTGACACAAGAGGTCAACTTGAGTCTACGATGCTCAAAGGCAACAATTTCCCTGACCCAAGGTCTCTTACGATATGCCCATCTCCTATTCTCGACCGAGTACGAATCCTTTATTCAAACTTCGATTCAATCCCGACTAGTTCATTTCGTAACATAGATTACACGCCCAACACATACATAGCCTAACCGTTACTCATATCGATCTACGACACAACTCTTAGGGTCGTTCTACTATTCGTTGCTCTCGCGCATTGCAGAACCCTTGCAATCGCCTTACCGTATCATTATGCTAAGTACGTTCCTCAACATCTATTCAATTCAACATAACTTTTCTGACCATATCGATTCTAGTACTCGCTAACTTTTGAGACACGATACTCACTCGCTTAGACTTATCCTCGACATGCACTACCTCATTCCTTATACTTCTTATGCGACTTCTTTAGGGTCATCCTATGGGACTCCAACATTCACTTGATTTGGCGGTCAAGTCTTCTAGGGTCATCTGCCCTGAAACTACGCTCAATAATTGAAGATCATCAACGAGGGACAGTTACAATGAACCATGCTATATCCTATCGCGGAGCCAAATCAATTCTCGACAATTCCTATGGGACTTTACCCAATCCGACATACCAAACCATAATTTATCCATCCCTACGCAACTGATGTGCCGCTGCTACTCGAATCACTCGTATACTACCGTCAACAATATCGCACAATCCTCAATTTCACCTTCGCATCAAACCACAAGTCCATATCAAATTTGTCACGCCTTGCAAGTTCGATCATCCCCGCTGGATGAATCACCATACCAGCGCTCACGCGGAATGATCGTTCTAATTTGATGTGACGCATATGCGAGGCTGGTGTTGCGCTCGCTCAAGACAAGAATGTCAATATAGTGGTGATCTGCGAAGCAATCCAGACACTTTCGATTTCATCCGAGCAACATCCATACACTCTCAAATTCTCCGAAGCGTTCCTACCGTTATCATCTCAATTGCCATAACTTAACTTGCATCTTATTCATCCAACAACAATGTTCAACATAATTTTCGTTCATTCGATCAGAGTATCCCCGAGTTATTACATATCGTCTTTGATACGCCTCAATACCATCGTCGATATGCATAACTTGAACATCTTCCTTTCTCATAAGCTCAAACTCGTTGCAATCATTGCCATTATCCAAACTCGAATACGAATCAAGTCTCGCACTTATCAAGATCTATTCCGTTGTAACTACTTAACATCGTCGCGACACAATTTCGATTTCACATATCCATTCTCATATCCCTAACTCGTATTTCCAAATCGTGCTACCGATTCATCGCGTTAACCCAAATTCGTTCGCACAATTTCTCCGTACTTACTCAACATGTTCCGAAGAAGTCTCCGTACTAACTCAACATAAGTTCAACCGGGTCGACTATTTCCTCAACGTAACATTCATTCGCATATGCGCGGCCTATCGTTCAACTTATACTTAACGAATTCTCGTTCGACGTATCGTCCATAGGCACGACTTCATGCATAATCGTTCAACTCAATTCATCAAGGCATACTCGTATCGACTTCTACTAAGTCATTCACACTCAAGTCTCGGCACTACTCCGTCCGTTGAGGACAACATATCGTATCAACATAATTGTCTCGACGTAACCTATCGTAAGTCCCCAACCAGCTTAACATCGCTATCGCTAAGTGGTATTCCATATACCACTCAGGATCGAGCCTATCGTTATCGACACAATACTTCGCTACACTTGCTCGCATAATTGGTATTGCATATACCACTCGAAATCGAGTCATTACTCGACATCACACTTCGCATAGGTCCGACTTCTATCTCCACTTAACCATCCTGTATGGCGATCCTTCCGATCCCAGCTCTAATGTTAGCTCAAGTTTGACATACATTCAATCTAACCGTGTCATGGCGATCATCTCGATCACACCCGCAACATTCGCTTATTCAAAGCTCAACGCGACATATAGCCAACATACACGTTCGCCTACTCAACTCAACTTAGCGACCAACCCGATTCGTACTATCGCATCCGCGATCTTCGAATCCTGCTCGTTGCAGCTCGTGCAACAACTTAGTCTCGATACTTAAGGTCTTTACTCAATCTCGCACAACATATCGCTATCCATCCGCATAGCCATACAACGCACATCATACCGTATCAACTCGTTGCACCGATGCAACGAACGATCCACGACTTTGCTGCACTCCGTGCAACCGACAACACATAATCCTTCGCATAGCCACATAATACACATTGCCTCACATATCGACCCGTTGTACTTCGTGCAACCAACAACACATATCTCTCGCACTTCGTGCGACCAACAACACATAGCTCCTCGCACTTCGTGCGACCGACAACACATATATCATTGTACTTCATGTAACCAACATCGCCATATTCGTTGCACTTTGTGCGACCAGCATTCCATAACTCGTTGCACTTCGTGCAACCAACATCCCATAACCCATTGCACTTCGTGCAACCAACATTCTCTGACGGTACTCGAAGATAACGTGATAGTCACGACATACTTGTGGCAGACGTACGCACTTAATATAGACTTATTGTATGGAACATCCAATATAGCGTCGAGCAGATCCATGAGCCATGCGGTTGCGGAAACAACTTAGAGTCTTAACTGAATTTCGATATCGAAGCAACTGAGGGTCAAAGAGATTCACGCACGGTCCAAAGGATGGAACCGCTCTGATACCAACTTGTCACGCCCCGACCCGGGAAATCGCTCGTCCTCGCTAGATTTTACCCGAATCATCGTCCTCGCTGGGGCGTGATGCCGCACGAGCCTGGAGTTGCGCTCGTGCAAGGCAAGATAACAGGTTCACATAGAACTATCTCAAATCGACAACATAAGCAGCGGAAGGAAACAAGTAAAACATAAGAATCTCTTTTATTAATATTGAACTGAAGGTTACAAAGGCTCTGAATAGCCCAACATAAAATGCCAATTGGCTACAACGCTCATGATCTCTCTAGCTCACAAAGGATTTCATTGTTCCATACATTATGCCCCTTTATAGCCACCAAGTAGCCTTCGGCCGAACATCTCCATGTCGCAAGTCCGAACGCATATGCGGAAGCTCCTTTTGAACGCCAAGGACTCCATACCTCGGCACGTCCAAGCCAAGCTCCGCTCCGAGCCGATCATAACCTGACCTGCACATAAACTAGTAGGGGATTAGTTCTTTCGTCCTCGCTTCGCACTGATCAAGACCCGCTCGTACCCAAACCAAACACTAAATTATTTAGTGGAACATGCATCTTAATTTGTGATCTTTCTATTTAGCCTTAGGATCGATTTCATGGCAATACTTAAACATAGCACGTTATCATAAATGTGTCCCACATCCCGTGTTCCTGCAATAGATACAGTTAGGCATAATAGGAACATAAACATAGTGATCGTGCACATTCCGTCCCATATTCCTTAGCCTGCAGTGGTTAAAACTTAACATAAGCAAACATACGATTCGTTCAACCGACCAATCATAAACGTAAATATATGCATAATGGGTGACAGGCCCTGCGCCTGTACCCAGCTCTCATACTCAGCCCACCGGCCCTATCTATATGAAGGTCACGGTGTTTCGCACCGTAATGGACTTGGCATCTCATATGTGTAAGCCTACAATCGCTTCGATACGGGTTGCTAGCCCAGTATCCGAAGGATCCCAAACTTACGGATATCATAGCTTATCACAGCACTGGACGGTCGCAATCCGTCCAAATGTTGTGCACCATAAATACCACACATAATTCCCTCCTAGGCCGAACGGTCCCGGCGCCCCGGCGTAACCGTTCGAGGGAAGCCGCACCCGTGCACGGGCAATCCGAGTCCATTGACCATGTAATACGTTCCATATCATACAACCCATAGCATACCAACCGATCTCATATTCCATAAACATGTCTCGCACATAAACGGTTTCCCGTGCCATAAACATAATCCACCATTCATATGGGGAGCTCCGTCGGCGTTATGCCCCAACACATCCATATTGATGCACGACGCCCAACGGCTTTGTCGTCTCGTACTCATAATTATGCGTCTCGTTCGTATTGTTATTCGCATAGCCTACTTCCGTATTTACTTAGTCATTTCATAGCATAAGTGCCCGAGGGCACGCTCAGCACCGTATTCAATATTCTACGCCTAGTGTTCAATGTTCTCGGAGCCGTGCACATGATGCACATCTCAATATCATCTTTCAATGTTCTACCATCATTGCCCTACCGCGACCTGTGCACTCGATGCACGTCGCTTCAATGTTTCGATTGTTCAATGTTCTATCTTAGTGTTCAACGCATACTTAGACACTTACTCGCCGAGCCACGCTCGCTAACTCGATAACATATTATGCAACCATAACGTATTTTATTAGACGTGAAGGAATAGGGAGAGAGAGTCAAGAACCCGCCCACCTTAAGCCGATACGCCTTGCCGTTTCGCCGATTGAAGCGTCTCGCTTCCATAACTCGATCGCATAGCTAACTCTTGGACTTAGCCATTCCTTTGCTCTACTCGGTCGATTTGGCCTATCGCGCCCATGCCACAATCCGTTGCAGGGCCTCGATTTGGTTTCGCGGACACTTCATTGCATAAGGCAAAATGCCGACCTCTTATCGTCCAGCGTAAAAGCATAGCCTGCACACCAGATCAACCAAAGTTAGCACTTGCTCAAACGGGACTTATCCTTTGTATTGATTCGATTCATAGATTCCAACCGACTCAAAGCTTACCTTTGGCCAACGCAACACTTGCATCGATTCGCATCGATACCTCGTCGGGTCAACGTAACTCTTCGAGTCAACGACTCATCGTAATGCACCGATGCGGAGCGGGGCATGACATCTTTCACAGCCAACCATCACACTGTGTCGTCCCGGACGATTTCGACACGATCTGGATATCACTAGAACTAAGTTGTTTTCCCGTCCAACTTCTCGACACCATTGTACCACATCGTCGCTTGATTGAAACGAAAGATCGGTCCAAAATAAATGCCCTACATCGGTTGCAATTAGAGCATGTACCGCAACATCGAAAGATCGCAACTCCTACAATAGAAGTTAAAAGTCAAAACTAAACAACTACATAAAGCCAAAATGTAAGCATATGAAATTAAAAAGAACTGCCAGAGATGTGGCAGTCCCTCACATATATAGGACTGCCACATATGTGGCAGTTCCTCACATATATAGGATTGCCACATCTCTGGCAGTCCTAATCCATGAGAGGGACTGCCAGAGAAGTGACAGTCCTCTGTGTCAAAGTCCGATTGTTTATCCGAAATAAAGTTAAAATGTAGTTACCACGAGACCTTTCGATGCATCAAAGTGTTCTTCGGACGTTGTGGGGGGAGAGTATCCAGCATTTGATGGTCCGGGTTGTTCCATTTTCTATTTCTTTCTACATTAAACATAAAATTCAACTTTTATATGTAAAATTTAGGTTAAAACATTACACAAAAATAAATTCGACGACTTACAAATAAATGGGAGAAGTGATTGACACTATTACTAGATATTTCACCAAAAATCTTTAATAAATTTAGGTGGGGGGACAATTTCACCTAGGTTAGGTTAATTCTAGGTTTCTATGAGGAGGAGAAAAAAAGAGTGGAGGAAGAGAAGTAATAGAGGAAGAAAGAGAGAAGAAATAAAACATGTTTGGCTTTTATAGTCAATTTTGGGCTGCCCCCTAGTAACAAAAACCTATGGCAAACTTGTAATTTTTTCAAAAAAATTTGGGCTGCCCTGTCACCCCCATTTCCTGTATTTCGTATTTGTACTCGTAATTGATTTTTGGCACGTATTTTTTTTTCGACTTGCGGATTTTGGTTTCTCGTAAATGGGTTTGGACCGTGGCTTGGTTTTATTTTGTAGAGTTGGTTTGGTTTGGTTCATCATGAGTGGAACACTTTAACCTACACTCTACCCTCAACACAACACACCCACCTCCATTAAATCCTACCTAACTTTTCTCTCTCCTCTTTATTTTTCATTTACTTCTCCATCTCTTTCTTCTTCCTTCTTCCACACAACTCCCCAACCCATAGGCAAGTGCACCTTGCCATCAAATAAGCACCACTTTTTATTTGTCCATTAACTAGATTAGGCCATGGAGAACAACTTTAGAACTTGACATTTTGTGATTTGGAGCTTTCATTTTTTCTAGATCTAGGTTTTGACTATTTTCGGATTTATATGGTTTTGATCTATTTTGTTTGGATTTTTGTGGGTTTTGAAGCTTCCATGTGGAAAAGAATTCAATTTTACTCAAGTTAGACCTTTGAAAATCTAGATTTGGTTTTAATTTTACCAAGATATGAAGTTTTGAACCTTAGAGTTCTTGGAGTCTTCTTCTCGGCCTGGAGAAGAAGACAGCAGCCTGCGCTCTTTAGCGCAGGGCTGGATTGCGCATCCCCCTCGGCCAGCGCTCTTTAGCGCAGCGCCGACCGCGCAGCTTGCTCCTTGGCGAACTGCGCTCAACCCGAGTGCGCATCGATTCATGCGCAGTCTGCTCATGCGTAGTCTGCTCATGCGCAATCTATCCCTGCGCACTCCACTCATGCGCAATCTGACCCTACGCCTTCCATTCCTGCGTAACCTGATCCAGCGTAATCCATCTGCTGTGCCATTCATCCCTGCGCAGCTCACCCCTGCGCACTTGGTACCCTGCGCAGCTCACCCCTGCGCACTTGGTACCCTGCGCAGCTCACCCTGCGTACTTGGCACCCTGCGCAGTACATATCCTGCACAACCTACTTGTCTATGATGAATTTGTTATTTCTTGATCTTGGCTCTTCTATAGTCCTATTTTATATTAGTATTTTATTAGGTATTTTACGCCCATTTTATATCCTTACGCCTTTTGACATGAACTTGATTTTGCTTAATATGTTTGGAATGACTATTGTACATAGCATGGTATGACAAGGAACTAGCATAACATGACAGTGACCCGTAGTGGTGCACTCCTGACATGACCAACCTGACTTGACAGTGACCCGTAGTGGTGCACTCCTGACAGTACCCTGACATGAATTATCTAGATAACTTGATAGTGGCCCGTGGCGGCGCACTCCTGACTGACTTAACTTGTAACTTGTGACTTGACTCGTATAATTAACTTGACACCGTGGGTGCTCCTGCTTGCTTGCTTGTACAATCCACTTATCTTGTCTTGCATCATGTCTAGGACGTGACTTCCTGGGTACCACGGCCAGGGACTCGCGCTAAATTGGATTAGGCTAATTATTAGATCAAACTAGAACATGGAGAATTCTCAGTCACAGGCAATCTCGTTATCCGGGCGCTTTAATGGACTTGTAGCTTGCCGACGAGTAGAGCACATTTCCAGCACACTGTCATGTGTTGCACCCTCTAAGTCACCTAAGGGTACATTTGTCTCCCGGGCAATGTACCCACCTATAACTCTCAACCCGCGGAAGGATAACTGGATAGTCTGCAGGGCTTGGGACTGGAATTCTCACTTGTATCTTGTTAGTAATTAGGTTTGTGATAACCCTAGTTAGTTAAAGTAGTAAGCCGTAGTACTTGCTTGGCCGATTGTGAATGAATGGTGTCCAGCCTTGTCTAAGTCTTGTCTAGCCCCAGTACCTGCTATCTCCTGAACATGTTTGTTTTACTTATCTTAACGATAAATGAGTAGAGACAGTGAGCTATTCAGGCGAAGTGTTACAATCCCGGTCCTTGTTTGGTTTAAGGATTGTAACCTGACTCCCAGAATGGTTCCACGTCCCTAGTCGTTTATCGCCCTGTGTACTTTATTACTTGTACTTTCCTTTTATTCTTTATGTTCTGATATGCTGGCTTTTGTTCTTATTTGTGGCCTCCTTTGTGGCACTTGCTCTTTCTGGGGTTTGACCCAGCTGGTTTTGTATGGCCAGATTTCGGAGCAGCTCCCGAGGATCTACCGAGCTTCCAGCCCAATGGTGACTACTAGACGGAACCCGGGCCAAGAGTGGGTTTTCCTTTTTGTTTCACCCACTTATATGTAAATTTATTCTTTTGAGGCGTTTAGCCGACGAGCACCTGTTAGCTCGATGCATATTTACTTACTGTCTGCCTACGGGCTGTAAACATGATTAACAAATCCTAGGGTTGATCATGTATGACTGAACTCTTGCTAGTCCCATTATTTTATACGACTAGCTTCATGATCATCCAATATGTAATATTTGGGACGCCTTATATATATATATATTTGATGCTCTAATATCTTGTAACTCTGTTAATTGCTTGAGATTGAGACAATAGGCTTGACCTTAAGAGACTGCTGGCTTGTAGTAAACCCTCATATCTAGACAGCCGTGACCGTATAGTTGAGATGTATTCTATTTCAATATACGTAGCTGGCTATGTCTGCCCCCGCTCTCCAGTATTCTGGTTCTGGGGCGTGACATGGTTTAAGTGGTGGCCCATGCAGGTCTTGGCATTCAAGAAATATGAGGGTTTACCGAATAGATGTCTCAATCAATATTTCGTCCTTGATCTCTGCTCGTATCTTCAAATCCCTGAGAATCTCGACCTGATCACATTGCTTGTATCATTGATCTGTCCTGGTCCTTTCCTTACTGTTTCCTATGTCGTCTTCTTCAGCGGCATCGCTCCCGGACCTGCCAACCAGCCAGAGGAAGTACGGCAAGCACCCCAGCGCCAGGAAGATCAAGCTCAGCACTCTGGAGTAGCCTCCCGAGATATGCTTCCCGGAGGCTCGGAACCTCCAGTTCAGGCAGCTCCGCCCGTTCAACCAGCTAGACAGGATGAGGGACCTTTGGTAGGACTTATCAGAGAACTGCTTGCATCCCAAGATCGTCGAGGCGACGCCTTGCACCAGGAAGTTCATGATGCACTAAACCGAGGAGGTCCCCAAGGGAATCAAGCGGCCAGCAGTTTCAAGCGCTTGAACCCTCCCTTCTTTGACGGCAGTGAAGATGCGATTGCCGCGGACGCTTGGCTTCAGGATACCGAGGTGGTTCTAGAAGCAGCTAGGACACCTGAGAATGAGAGGGTGGCAGTGGTACACCTACAGTTGTTAGACTTGGCTCGCGATTGGTGGGCAGCTCAGGCCATGGGATTAGCAGCACCAGTCACTTGGGCGACGTTCAGAGAGAGGTTCCAGACAAAGTACTTCGATGCGGTGGCACGGTACGACCTGCAGACCAGATTCACCAACTTGAAGCAAGGAGGCAGGACGGTCGATGGCTATGCGACCGAGTTTTCCAGGCTGAGTAGGTTCGCCCCCACCTTGGTGGCAACCGAATTCGATAGGGCCCAGCGGTTCCAGCAGGGGCTGCATTTAGAGATATTGTTGGCTGTGGAGCAGTTCGAGCACCAGACGTTCGATGCAGTGTTGAAGGCAGCAAGGAGGCATGAGTATACCTCTCGAAGAATTGTGGACAGGACCGGAGGCAGGAAGCGGTCCCACAACCAGATGCACCAATCTTCAGCTCCAGCCCCGGCAGCTAGGGGTATAACCATTGGAACTCCGAGGCGGGCGGCCTCAGTGACATCGGTTCAGCATTCAACCCCGACGTATCCGCAGCAGCAGAAGCAGAAGCAGTCTTCCGCGGTGGGATGTTCTCATTACGGAAAGCCGGGCCATGTAGTGGCAGAGTGTCGTAGGGCACAGGGGTTGTGCCTAGCTTGTGGAGGAGCAGACCACCAGATAGGGACCTGCCCGAATAGGGGAGGTCCATCATCATCCAATCTTTTTAGTTCTTCGGTGAGAGGACCAGCCCCAGTTCCAGTCCAGCAGCAGCAGCAGCAGTACCCGAGGCCATTGTTGCCTCAGGCCCAGGCCTTTCAGCAGCAGAACCAGCAGCAGATCACCCAGGCTCCAGCACAGAACCGACAGAGGGGTTTCCAGCAGAGAGGACCCGCAGCTAGAGGTCAGGCTATGATGGTGACCATGGAAAAAGAAGTTGCACCAGGTGAGGTAGTGGCAGGTACTATTCTCGTCAACACCTTTCCAGCATCTGTATTATTTGATTCTGGTGCATCGCATTCATTTATGTCTGTCGATTCACGACACGGATAGGATTGGAGCCCGAGTCATTATCAGTGAGGCTCAATATACTTACTGGTAATGGTCTTGTGGGAGTAGATCGAGTGTTTTTCTCGTGTCGGATCGTAGTTAGCGGTAGGGAGTTTCCCGCTAGATTCATAGAGTTCCCTATGGCAGACTATGATGTAGTCCTAGGCATGGATTGGTTGAGGAACCATTATGCTAGGATAGACTGCCATGTTGGCAGAGTTGTCTTTAGTATTCCCGGAGAGCCAGAGTTTTCATTTTCCAGAGGCACAGTAGAGCCATCTCCTCCAGTATTGCGGATGGCGGTAGCAGCAGTACAGTTGCCCCAGATAGTTGAAGAGTATCCAGATGTCTTCCCAGAAGAACTTTCAGGGATGCCACCAGAGCGGGAGATCGAGTTCACCATCGACTTGATTCCCGGGACAGCACCAGTATCAGAGCGAGTGTACAGAATGGCGCCTTCAGAGTTGGAGATTTTGTACAAGATGATTGAAGAACTTAGAACCAAGGGATTCATTCGTGCTAATGGATCGCCTTGGGGAGCCCCGATACTTCTTGTGAAAAAGAAGGATGGTACGTCCAGGCTATGTGTTGATTATCGTACCTTGAACTCAGTGACAATCAAGAACAGATACCCTCTCCCGAGGATAGATGACTTGTTTGATCAACTCAAGGGGGCTTCAGTTTTCTCGAAGATAGACTTGCGGTCAGGATAGCACCAGATCAGAGTCAGAGAGCAGGACATCCCGAAGATGGCGTTCAGATCTAGGTACGGGCATTGGAAGTTTTTAGTTATGCCCTTTGGAGCGACCAATGCGTCGGCGGTGTTCATGGACCTCATGAACCGTATTTTCATGCCTTACTTGGATCAGTTTGTGATAGTGTTCCTTGATGACATCCTGGTCTACAGCAAGAGTGAAGCAGAGCATGAGCAGCATCTCAGAGTTGTCCTCCAGATTCTCAGAGAGCACCAGTTGTACGCCAAGTTCAGTAAATACGAGTTCTGGCTCGATCGCATTTCTTACTTGGGTTACATCATTACCAGAGAAGGAGTGGAAGTAGATTCCCAGAAGATTGTGGCTATCAAGTCATGGCCAGTACCCAGCTCAGTGGCAGAAGTTCGCAGCTTTCTTGGATTGGCCGGCTACTACCGACGGTTCGTCTCTGATTTTGCAAGGATTTCAGCACCGATGACCCAGTTGACCCGCAAGGATGTGCCGTTCATTTGGACCGCAGAATGTCAGGAATCATTTGAGAAGTTGAAGCGAGGTTTGATAACGGCTCCCGTTCTCACCCTTCCAGATGGGACCGGAGGATTCACAGTTTATTACGACGCTTCAGGCAGAGGATTAGGATGTGTTTTGATGCAGCATGGGAAGGTAATTGCTTATGCGTCACGTCAACTCCGTGATCATGAGAAGAATTACCCGACCTACGACTTGGAGCTAGCAGCAGTAGTGTTTGCACTTAAGTTGTGGAGGCACTACTTGTACGGAGACAGAGTGGAGATATTTACTGATCATAAGAGCCTGAAGTATGTCTTCACCCAGAAGGATCTTAATATGCGGCAGAGAAGATGGCTCGAGCTACTTGTGGACTATGATGTGGACTTGCAGTATCACCCAGGGAAGGCCAACGTAGTAGCAGATGCATTGAGCAGGAGAGCCGGAGTTTATTTCCTGACGGCGCAACCAGAGCTATTGGCAGATCTTCAGAAGATGGGAATTGAAGTGATTTTTCCTTCCAATGTGGCCTTGATGGCCAGCCTACAGATTCAGTCCACCATAGTTGAGAGGATCCGGATAGCACAGTTAACAGATTCCAAGATTCAACGGCTCAGAGCAGAGTGCGAGGCAGGGAGAAGGCCAGAGTTATGTATTCATGAGGATGGTACACTTCGACACGGTACGCGTCTTTGTGTACCCAGTGGAGATATCAGACAGGAAGTCATGGCAGAGGCTCACAGTTTACAGTATTCCATCCACCCAGACAGCACGAAGATGTACCGAGATATTCGTCAGCACTTTTGGTGGAATGGTATGAAGAGAGAGATAGCCCGGTATGTCTCTCGATGTTTGGTTTGCCAACAAGTCAAGGCTGAACATCAGAGGCCAGCTGGACTTCTTCAACCTTTATCGATCCCAGAATGGAAATGGAAGCACATAACCATGGATTTCGTGACTGGACTACCCAGATCTCCGGCAGGCAGAGATGCTATTTGGGTCATTGTGGACAGGCTTACCAAGGTGGCACACTTTCTTCCATTTAGAGTTGGACAGTCGACGGCGCAGCTAGCAGAGATGTATCTCAGACAGATCGTCCGACTTCATGGAGTGCCAGTCAGTATAGTATCAGACAGGGATACGAGATTCACATCGCACTTCTGGCGCAGTCTTCATCAAAGTTTGGGGACTCGTCTCAAGTTCAGCTCAGCGTATCACCCGCAAACAGATGGGCAGTCAGAGCGTACTATACAAACTCTCGAAGATATGTTGCGGTCGTGTACCCTTGACTTCGGTGGTTCGTGGGAGGATCACCTGCACCTGGTAGAATTCTCGTATAATAATAGTTTTCAGGCCAGTATCCAGATGGCACCCTTCGAGGCTCTGTATGGCAGGAAGTACAGATTCCCGTTAGCATGGGACGATGTCGGAGAGAGGCAGATGCTTGGTCCAGAACTGATTTCTCAGACGGTTGAAGTGGTCAGGAAAGTCAGAGATCACCTCCGAGTTGCTCAGGATCGCCAGCGCCATTGGGCCGATGCTCATCGGCGTCCCTTAGAATTTGCCGTCGACGACCATGTATTCCTTAGGATCTCGCCTACCCGCGGCGTCATTCGTTTTGGCGTACGGAAAAAGCTTAGTCCTAGGTATATAGGGCCGTTCGATATTCTGGAGCGAGTAGGCGATGTGTCCTATCGTCTCGCTCTTCCGCTGTCGCTAAGTGAGGTACATGATGTATTCCATGTATCCCAATTAAGACGGTACATCCCAGATCCGAGTCATATCCTAGATCATTCGAAATTGGTTGTTGGTACCAACCTTTCGTATGAGGAGAGGCCCGTGTCTATTTTGGACCGGAGAGAAAAGACGCTCAAGAACAAGACTATTAACTTAGTCCGTGTTGCTTGGGGTCATCACTCTCTAGGTGAGTCAACATGGGAGCGTGAGGACGACATCCGATCGCGATATCCCTACCTGTTTGACTCGTGAGGTATAATGTCTTTCTTATGCCTTACGTTTTCCCTTCCTTGTTTGCATTGTATGATTGTATGATTGAACTGCTTAGTGTAGCTTGTCTGTGCTTAGTATAGCTTGTCGTGACAATCTCTAGCCCCTTGATTAAATTCTGAGGACGGAATTCTTTGAAGGTGGGTAGAGTTGTCACCCCCATTTCCTGTATTTCGTATTTGTACTCGTAATTGATTTTTGGCACGTATTTTTTTTCTCGACTTGCGGATTTTGGTTTCTCGTAAATGGGTTTGGACCATGGCTTGGTTTTATTTTGTAGAGTTGGTTTGGTTTGGTTCATCATGAGTGGAACACTTTAACCTACACTCTACCCTCAACACAACACACCCACCTCCATTAAATCCTACCTAACTTTTCTCTTTCCTGTTTATTTTTTATTTACTTCTCCATCTCCTTCTTCTTCCTTCTTCCACACAACTCCCCAACCCATAGGCAAGTGTACCTTGCCATCAAATAAGCACCATTTTTTATTTGTCCATTAACTAGATTAGGCCATGGAGAACAACTTTAGAACTTGACATTTTGTGATTTGGAACTTTCATTTTTTCTGGATCTAGGTTTTGACTATTTTCGGATTTACATGGTTTTGATCTATTTTGTTTGAATTTTTGTGGGTTTTGAAGCTTCCATGTGGAAGAGAATTCAATTTTACTCAAGTTAGACCTTTGAAAATCTAGATTTGGTTTTGATTTTACCAAGATATGAAGTTTTGAACCTTAGAGTTCTTGGAGTCTTCTTCTCGGCCTGGAGAAGAAGACAGCAGCCTGCGCTCTTTAGCGCAGGGCTGGATTGCGCATCCCCCTCGGCCAGCGCTCTTTAGCGCAGCGCCGACCGCGCAGCTTGCTCCTTGGCAAACTGCGCTCAACCCGAGTGCGCATGGATTCATGCGCAGTCTGCTCATGCGCAGTCTGCTCATGCGCAATCTATCCCTGCGCACTCCACTCATGCGTAATCTATCCCTGCGCACTCCACTCATGCGCAATCTGATCCTACGCCATCCATTCCTGCGCAACCTGATCCAGCGTAATCCATCTGCTGCGCCATTCACCCCTGCGCAGCTCACCCCTGCGCACTTGGTACCCTGCGCAGCTCACCCCTGCGCACTTGGCACCCTGCACAGTACATACCCTGCACAACCTACTTGTCTATGATGAATTTGTTATTTCTTGATCTTGGCTCTTCTATAGTCCTATTTTATATTAGTATTTTATTAGGTATTTTACGCCCATTTTATATCCTTACGTCTTTTGACATGAACTTGATTTTGCTTAATATGTTTGGAATGACTATTGTACATAGCATGGTATGACAAGGAACTAGCATAACATGACAGTGACCCGTAGTGGTGCACTCCTGACATGACCAACCTGACTTGACAGTGACCCGTAGTGGTGCACTCCTGACAGTACCCTGACATGAATTATCTGGATAACTTGATAGTGGCCCGTGGCGGCGTACTCCTGACTGACTTGACTTGTAACTTGTGACTTGACTCGTATAATTAACTTGACACCGTGGGTGCTCCTGCTTGCTTGCTTGTACAATCCACTTGTCTTGTCTTGCATCATGTCTAGGACGTGACTTCCTGGATACCACGGCCAGGGACTCGCGCTAAATTGGATTAGGCTAATTATTAGATCAAACTAGAACATGGAGAATTTCCAGTCACAGGCAATCTCGTTATCTGGGCGCTTTAATGGACTTGTAGCTTGCCGACGAGTAGAGCACATTTCCAGCACACTGTCATGTGTTGCACCCTCTAAGTCACCTAAGGGTACATTTGTCTCCCGGGCAATGTACCCACCTATAACTCTCAACCCGCGGAAGGATAACTGGATAGTCTGCAGGGCTTGAGACTGGAATTCTCACTTGCATCTTGTTAGTAATTAGGTTTGTGATAACCCTAGTTAGTTAAAGTAGTAAGCCGTAGTACTTGCTTGGCCGATTGTGAATGAATGGTGTCCAGCCTTGTCTAAGTCTTGTCTAGCCCCAGTACCTGCTATCTCCTGAGCATTTTTGTTTTACTTATCTTAACGATAAATGAGTAGAGACAGTGAGCTATTCAGGCGAAGTGTTACAATCCCGGTCCTTGTTTGGTTTAAGGATTGTAACCTGACTCCCGGAATGGTTCCACGTCCCTAGTCGTTTATCGCCCTGTGTACTTTATTACTTGTACTTTTCTTTTATTCTTTATGTTCTGATATGCTGGCTTTTGTTCTTATTTATGGCCTCCTTTGTGGCACTTGCTCTTTCTGGGGTTTGACCCAGCTAGTTTTGTATGGCCAGATTTCGGAGCAGCTCCCGAGGATCTACCGAGCTTCCAGCCCAATGGTGACTACTAGACGGAACCCGGGCCAAGAGTGGGTTTTCCTTTTTGTTTCACCCACTTATATGTAAATTTATTCTTTTGAGGCGTTTAGCCGACGAGCACCTGTTAGCTCGATGCACATTTACTTACTGTCTGCCTATGGGCTGTAAACATGATTAACAAATCCTAGGGTTGATCATGTATGACTGAACTCTTGCTAGTCCCATCATTTTGTACGACTAGCTTCATGATCATCCAATATGTAATATTTGGGACGCCTTATATATATATATATTTGATGCTCTAATATCTTGTAACTCTGTTAATTGTTTGAGATTGAGACAATAGGCTTGACCTTAAGAGACTGCTGGCTTGTAGTAAACCCTCATATCTAGACAGCCGTGACCGTATAGTTGAGATGTATTCTATTTTAATATACGTAGCTGGCTATGTCTGCCCCCGCTCTCCAGTATTCTGGTTCTGGGGCATGACATGCCCTCTAGTAGAAGTGGTGGTGCCCCTAAAAAAAACCAAAAAAAAAAGCAAAAGCAATTATGATAAGCAATTTCAAACCGTGTTAAAATAGTTTGATGTGGCCTTTTTTTGTTTAAAACAACAAATTCAGCTTCAACCTCAGCTTCAGTTTCTTCTACTTATTTTTGGTAACTTATAAAGGCACTTCACTTTTTTATCAGGACTAGCCCATTTTAAACTTTGTATTATTTACAAGTTTGCCATTGAAGAAATTAATCAGGACTATCCCACTCTTTGGTATAAAAGTCACTTTTTTCTATTTTTTTCCTCTTCTTCTTCCTCAACCCATCCAAGAAGAAGAAGAAGAAGAAGAAAATGAAGAAGAACAACAACAACAACAAAAATGTTAAACCCTAATATTGGTGGAAATCCTAATATTGTTATCCCTAATTTTTTTCTTATTTCCAATTTAAGGCTCCTCATAATATACAAACTCTAATATGGGAGGAAACCCCAATATTGTTGTTCAACTAGTGCAAACAAGGACTGCCCAATTTTTTGGCAGTCCTACAAACTGAATGGACTGCCAGAAAACTGGGCAGTCCTAAGTCACAGCATGTGAAACAAAGGACTGTCCATTTTTCTGGCAGTCCTTACTGTATGTAGGACTGTCCAGTTTTCTGGCAGTCCTGAATACAGTAAGGACTGCCAGAAAAATGGGCAGTCCTTTGTTTCACATGCTGTGACTTAGGACTGTCCAATTTTCTGGCCGTCCTGAATACAGTAAGGACTGCCAGAAAAATGGACAGTCCTTTGTTTCACATGCTGTGACTTAGGACTGTCCAGTTTTCTGGCCGTCCATTCAGTTTGTAGGACTGCCAGAAAATTGGACAGTCCTGGTCGACGCACAGTTTTCTCGTTCGTGCATACTTGTGTTTAATTTAATTTAAATGGGTAATTTTCCACTCCGAATGTAGTTTAATTCAAATGGGCTACAGACAATTGAAATAAACAATGTAATGGATGCTTGAATTTTTCAATTTAATTTCTAGGGTTTTGGAAACAAATAGAGAAAGAATTTGGGTGCCATCGATCTTCTTGAGAAGGAAATTTGAAAGAGAAGAGGAAGAAGAAGAGAAAATTTCTAGGGTGGAAGAAATTTCTAGGAATTTTCAAATTAACTTCTTGCTTGGGGATGGAGAAATGGTGGAGGAGAAGAGGAAGAAGAAGAAGAGAGGAGTTAGGGTTTAGGAAGAGAGAGAAAATTTTTTACAAATGAGAGAAAAATTTTGGGTTTGGGGGGATTTCACTTTGGGACAGCCCTAGATTAAAAAAATGGGCTGTCCTGAGTAAAATACAAAAAAAAATCTGGCTAGCCCTGATCAAAAAATGAAGTGCCTTTATAACTAACCTTATTTTTTCAGCTAAGTTCGTTTTACCTTCTGTAAGCCATGGAAGATGTTGCTTCCGAAAGTTGTTCCCGTTTGTGCTTTCGAAAAGTAGCAGCAATACCAGGCCTGCTTCAGAGCATCTCCAACCCTATTGTGACTTTTGAAAAAAGTTAATGCCGCATAGGAATGACAAAATTTTATTCAAAAGTTCTTCTCCAATACAATTGTCAAGTCAATTGTGAAGCTTATGTGGCAAAAATTAAAGAAGACATTGTGAAGTTGATTGTCTTATTCTAGACAATGCACTTGACAATGTCTTCTCTTCCATGTCATCAATTATGAATAAAAAATATTAGAAAAAAGAAAGAGGATGAGTAGTTGTCTTAAAAGTTGTCTTGGAAGTTGAAAAAAATACTTTTTATTGTCTTCTCAATACTTTTGCATTGGAGAGAGTTTTTCTATCTCATTGTCTTTTGAGTAGGGGTGAGCGTCGGTATAATCGGTCGGTATTTGGTCGAACTTTTCGGTATTTTTTTAAATCGGTATTTGAAAAATCAATACCAATATCGTACCATTTAGAATCGGTTTTTTTCGATTTTGGTTAAATCGGTATTCGGTCGATTTTTGTTCGGTATTGGTATTTTACTAATTAACATTTGATCAATCAACACACTTAATATTATAGAACCTCATAACTTATAATATATTTTTTTTATACTTTTTTGGAAGCATTAAATTTCAAAGCCAAACCTCTACCAACCAAACAACTAATCAAAATTATTAGAACAATATGTAACAAGCCACAAACACCTAAAAATGAGCTTAAAAGATCAAACACACTCACTATGTTTAATCTTTAGTATAAGTTTAAGTAACCAAAATTTACTTCAGAATTCTATGAGAACACAAAAATATAAACTCAAAAGTTCACAAACTCAATTCTCAGCGTTCTTAACATAACTTCAAGTCCATTAAAATACTTTCTAAGTTCTAAGAACACAAAGATAAAAATGAAAATGAGTAGTATAAAATTAATCACGAACAACATTCTAAAAAAGTATAAAATATATATATATATATATTTAATCACGAACAACATTCTAAAAAAGTATATATATATATATATATATATATATATATATATATATATATATATATATATATATATATATGATCGGTTCGGTTCGGTATTTTCGGTATGGTATTACACTCAAACCGTTACCACTACCATTATACCATATTTTAGTTGGTTCGACAATTCAGTATCGGTACATAATTTCGGTTCAATTTTTCGGAATATTTTTAATCGATATTCGGTCGATTTTTCGGTATCGATCGGTATTTGCTCACCCCTACTTTTGAGATATATTTTTGCCATATAAACAAGACATTGTTGTCTTGTGGCTCATGCCACATAGAAGCCATCTAAAACTAACACCACTTATGTGATTATGTATCACGCCTACGTGGCAGTGAAGAATCATGATTGTGATTGTGACTGCTACCTTGTTTGTTTCCCAAACTCCAACTCTTTTGTATTTCCTATTCCGCCGCCTATTGCACTGAACTCACAGTTCTCTATGTGACTTCCGTGCTATCAAGAACCTCTACTTCCGGACCAAATGTCATGTTGTCAATAGATAGCAGATAGGAATGTCCAACTGACGACCAAATTATACTTATATGCCCCTACCATAATATTTTTTACATTTCCCGATATGACCTTTCAATATATATATATTTAATTTATTTATTATTATGTTTTAGAAGATCAGAATGTCCACCAGTACTACGTAGTTCTCTTTAGCGATTGACCACTTATCCATTTTCGTGTAGACAATTTTTTTTTATCTGTTTATAATAACAGATTGTGATGAACTCACAAAAAAAAAAAAAAGGAAAATTTGAGTGGTATCCATTTTTTATCCTAATTTAAGGTGCACATTACACAATTACATAAATGTAAGGTATCCTTCACTTTTTACGAAAATTGTCATCTATTGACGGTCAACTCGTTTGACCATTTTTTTGACTAAATTATCCTTGCATTTTTTCTTTTCTATGTCCCGAGCCCAAACCCTCTCCTGCCGCTGGCAGGCCGCCTCCCACCCCCTCCTCGCCGGCGGTCGAGAGTGGAGGGGGGGGGGGGGGGGGGGGGGAGGGGCAACGCCGAACCCCCTGCTGCTGTTGCGGCTGCGTGCTCTGCTGCTACTGCCGCTGCGTGTTGCTGCCGCCGCCGCTGGTGGTCGGGAGGTGGGACAGCCACCCCCTCCCCTCCACCCTCCCTCGTCGTTGCTGTTGCAACGCTGCTGCTGCCGCCGGTGGTCGGGAGGGGGGCAACCCAAATGCCGTTGGTCGGTTGGGGGGATCGGAGGCTCGTCGGCAGTCGGGAGGGGGGGGGGGGGGGGGGGGGGAGGGGAGCGGAGGCACGCCAGCGGTGGAATTGCCAAGAGGGAAGGGGAGACATGAGGTAGAAGACGAGGGTATTCTCGTCAAAATAAATGGTCAAACCAGCTGACCGTCAATAGAGGACGGTCTCCGTCAAAAGTATAGGGTAGCTTACATTCATGTAATTGTGTGGGGTGCACCTTGATTTAGGATAAAAAAATTGGGGTGCTACTCAATTTTTTTTTTAAAGAAAAAAAAAAAAAACCATGAGGGCATTTCCGTCAAACAACCCAACTCGTTGTTCCCAATGAAGGGGCATTTTCGTCAAACCACCCCCGATTCAATCCTCCCAATGAGTTTCCCATGCTACCCCTCCTTCACTCCTTTATCACCCCCTTCCTCCTCTGTTCACTCTCCTCGGACTCCTCCATTGACAACTCTCTCTCTCTCTCTCTAAATCCAAAACCCAACTCCAATTTTCTCTCCGCCATTAAATGTCGATCAGACCTCAGCTCCGCGAATGCCCGCCGGGCTTCGAGCGCTCCGACCGCAGGCCCGCCATCTTCTCCAGCATCCTCCTCGCCCGCGCCGAGCTCAAGAACGAACCCCCGCCGGACGTTATCGACGATCCCGGACCGGACCCTACGGAACCAGTGCCCGCGTCCGACGGCGGGAACCAGTCGGACGCCGAGTCCTCGGAGTACGTGTTCATCTCCGGGGCCCGTCCCGGCCACAAGCGCGAGCTCCAGTTCGCGCTCCAGTCGCTCACCAAGCTGGCGGCCTCGGGCCCGTCTCTGTCCCGAACCCGGTCCAGGAACAGGACGCCCGGCGGCAACAAGGCTCCGGCCCCGGGTCCGGAGTGGTCCGGCGTCGCGGCGGCGGTGGAGGGAGGCGGTGGGGTCTCGAAGAAAGTCAGGATCACGGAGGCCGGGACGACGTCTGGCACTACAACCAGCGAGGTAGAAGCCTATGACCACATTTTCTACGAGTTTGGTTACGTTGCGTCGACATGAATACGGCACGACACAAGACGGACACGGTGGCACAGACCCTTTTTTGGTGCCTGCTGCGGTTACTCTTTTTAGTTGCTACCACAACGGACTATGGGTGGAAAAAAAAGGTGTTATTTTCCCTCTGAAGGGGAAAATTGTCAAAACTTTCCTCAGGAACCGAAACGGCTTCTTTTTTATTAGAGAGAGAAAATTTAGTCGTTTTTCTATGTACTTCGTCCACGTGTCAGTGGTTATCGACTAAAAGTGTTTTTTTTTTAAAATAATTTCGCAAAATAATAAATACTTCTGAAACGATGGGATTTTGTTAAAATTAGGGAAGTACCATTTTTCAGATTTTAAAATGCTTTATTTTAGTAGAAAATCCAATGTACGAGGACAGGATGTAAAAAGTAAAATTCGATATTACATATTATTGCCTGCTGCTAATATCCTTCGCTGTCCAGATATATGAAGAGTTTTCGACTACAGAAGCTCAACTTGCAATACGGATGTGACACATAGATTTCAATAACATTGAAAGTGTACTTATTTTTCTCTTTAGCCCCTTGAAAAAAAAAATCAAGGGATGAGATGCATGTAATACAATGTTTTTTCATGGCCGAGTTCTAAAAATTAAGCACTCATGAGTTCCTCTAGTATTTGCTTTTTATTTAAGGTCTCTATGTTGGAAAATACACACGCAAAATTAACGGATTTTAAATATTATTTTCCACATTAATTGAAGTATCTGTCTCTATGTTTTTCGCGTGAGCTAGATCGAATGATTGCGAATCTATCCGTTAATTTTGTAGATCTTCCTCTATATCTACATTTGGAAATATATAAACATTGACTGTTGTATAAAAGTAATGTTCAATTTATCTCATAATTATTAGTAGTAAAGAAAATGTTTTACAATTTCTAATAGTACATAATAAGTATAATTAGAATTTTTTATAGACAAATTTACGATGAAAAACATTGAAGATTATATTTTCTAACATTTATTTCAAACATAACTTTTAAGGGTTTTTTTTAGATAAAATTATCTTAACTCCTATCAGTGTTGACTTGGGTCCCCTAAATCGTGTTATATGCCTAAAGGTCCTCCAAGTTATTCATTTCATTTGTAACTATATAAGCTAATCCATGGATTAGTGTTATCTCAGATATGGATCATACGATGAAAGACTAAAATGCTTTAGTGTTAAGTTAGATATACGGACACCCCAAAATAGGTGTTAAATCCATTTGGCTGTGTCTGAATCGTGTCGTGTTCGTGGAACATTTGTTGCACGTCTAAAACAACCCAGACAATTTTCTCTCATGTACACTCATTTCTTATCCTATTTTTCAACATATTGCCACTCGTCCATCTAAATGTACTCATGTCAGCTACGTACAATTTGTGGACATTTTATTTTGGTCGCCCAACACTTCAATCTAAAGCATGGCTGGTCCTATAAGTGTCTTGTGGAGCTTCTTTCTACTTCAAATGTGTCATATTTGTCAGTTAAAATAAAACAGAAATATAGTAACATATTAACTTCAAGAAAGTTTGAGAAACTTCTAAATTTGAAGGATGATTAAGACGTTTGTATGTGTCCAGATTAACATTTTTCAACTGTTAAGAGTTGTACTCGCGACGCATTTTCAATCGTTACAGCTATATTGAGCCTTGCAGAGCCATACAAATGTTGTATTTCAAGTGTTAGAACTGTATTGCATGTGTTAGAACTGTATTGCTAGTGTTGTAATAAACCTAGTACATTTTCATGTGTACCTGCGAAATACCGAGTACCTATTAACCCAATCGTTGTTGAAGAACCCTTGTTTCATAGATCTTTTTATTCTTCTTGTCAATCTTCTAAGCTTTTGTCCTGTTCCCCGCTCCACCCACACCTAAACCCATTGGTTTTTCAACAGTCACTAGAAATAGAAAAGTGAAATAGGGAATCGTATTTTCCATTAATTAGATTTTTGTTTCCTTCTCTTTTTTCTGTTTGAACTTTGTAGAAGTTTCAGTCACTTAAATTGCCAAAAACAGGATCTTTCTTTTTTCCCTTAATAATTTGTACATATTAATCTTGAACTTTTTGTGCGAAGTAAATGAAAATTATGTTGATGACTATTGTAAGAAATCTTACATTTTTCCTATTGGATTATTTCCTTATGTAGAAGAACATTTTGGTGCATGGTACTTTTTGTGGGTTTTTATATTTAACCAGCATAACATTTATGTGGTATCACAGGAGCAAGAACCAACAAAAGTTGACAGCAGTAATATTAATGCAAGGTATATCTCCTTGATCTCCTTTTTTGAAACAAGTCTGTTTTATTCAACATTATTTTCGAGTTCGCATTTCGTGCAGTTGTACTGCTACAAGAGGTTTATCAAAATGAGATCTTTAACAAACTTTGAAACTAGGTTATTAATGGTTTTAGTGACTTTTTTCCCTGGAAGTCACTGGCTTACAAATTGTCAATTGTCTCAACCTTGTCATACTGGTTATTTTTAACTTTGCAAACTAATGCTCACTATTTCCTTGTTTTATGTTTGGTACTTTTGCTTTTTTATCTAAAGTTGAAATAAGTAGAGTTATCAAAAGTTAACATGAGATTTTTGTACTCTTAAATGGTTGGTCTATTTCCTTTGGGGGAAATGACGGTCACGTGATGTCCACCCACTCTATTGGAGGTTGGAGGCAAGGATGTCGTCGTGTGCTGTCATTAGTAACGGAAAATCTAACCCGATTATTTTAGAATTATTGGGTTTGAATTGCAAGAGTTAACCAAAAATCTTTAATGCAGGGTTTGGATATAGTTTTAACCAAACCTGAAACCTGATAGGAAACCCAAAACTGGTTTACATGTAGGAAACATAAGCTTATCACATATATTTGATTGAATTCTTTGAATGCACCACTAATTTCAAATAAAACTAACTCAACCATATATAATAAGTATACATTTGTATTATATGTGAAACCGTCTAAATTGTTGCCAAAGAAGTAAAAAACTCAACAAATATTTTGAAGTAAATAATAGTTTAAATGCCTTATGTAAAACCCGAAGCCCAACAAAAAGCTGACTTGAATCCGTATCCGAACACGAAACCTTACAAGATTCAGGTTTGGATCTTACATATACTGAACCCTTCGACATTCATAGATGTCAAGTTCACATTGGATTGGGTTTTGAAATGTTGGAACATATTAACTTAATATATGCCTAGTAAAATGGCTACGGCTACCACCTGTAAACTATATAGTTCAAACTTTTATAACTATGTGTCACATGTCTACATTTAATTAGACAATGAATAAAAACTTCTTTATATTCTCTTCTCGCCTTGTACAAGGACTTTCTTAAGTGTAACAAATATTGAATCACATATGTGTTAATCCCGGGGCTTGATCAAAGATGGTAAAACAGATGCAACAAAGATCTACGATGATACAAATACCAAATAACCCGATTACAATATGGAGGAGGAAAATAAAGAAGAGAAGATCTCTCGTTCTTCCTTGCAAACGTGTTGCAATTGGGACAGAACGAGTTACAATAATCTAGAGAGAGATGAGAAGAAGAACAATGCTGGGGTGTCAAAACACCGTTGCTCAAAGCAAGATTCGCCCCACACGATCTGCTTCCAGGAACCAGCAAGTTTGAAGAACTTGTGGAACGCTCGAAGTCACCTCTGTTCTGACTCCTCGGATGGACTTGCAATGGCGGCAACAACTCTCTCTCTCTTTCTCCTTTTCTGACTTGTATTTTCGTAGTAACTACAAAGGAGGCCAGAAGAGAGTATTTATAGAGAGAGGGTGGAAATCCTAGCCGCCTCTTCAGTTATGGAAAGATTGAATCAAATTCCACAAAGATAGCAACGAGATTGAATCAAATCCCACAAAGATAGGAATGAAATTAATTCAAATCCCACAAAGATAGGATCTGAATTAATCGCATTGATTCAGCCTTTCCATAACTGACTTGTAATCTGCACAGTCAGCGGATCCCTCCATGCGGCAGCAGCAGCAGCCTGGCCGCATGAGCCTCATGGCCGTATGGACCACATGAGCCGCATGGACTGCATGAGCCGCATGGACCGCATGGGCCGCATGGGCCGCATGGACCGCATGTGCCGCATGAGCCGCATGTGCCGCATGAGCCGCATAGACCGCATGAGCCGCATGAGCCGCATGGCCGCATGAGCCGCATGAGGCCGCATATGAGCCGCATCAAGACCGCATGGCCGCATATGAGCCGCATCAAGACCGCATGACTGCTGACGTGCTAAGTGCAAAGTGCGCCAACAAAATGCCACATTACGCCTCATGAGCCCATGAGCCCGAGTCCGAGTCCGAGTCGCTAAGCCCCTTTGGGGCTTAGCTCCAAATGGAATTAATCCAAGAGAATGACAAAAGCATTAATGCTTAATCCTTGGAGCCTTATTCTTACCTCCTAGTAAAATCACCCACATTGTTCCCTCCTTAGGGTCACCATCCCATGTGCATCTCTCAACAACACACCCAAATATATATGTTGAGATAACTCATGGTGCATTTCCTATGTGGGACTAAAATTTACAAGGAATGTTGAGAGCAAGCTCTCTCCATGTAAAGAAAGCACCAACAATCCCCCACATATCACAACATATATATGTGTCCAGGGTTGAGCGTTCCCCACAGTAACTGTCTATTTTGCATTAGGATAGATGTCGCTGACGACTTGAATCTTTCCGCATGGGTTAAATAACATTGTGATACAAGAATGGACTACGCCTTGAATTCTGCACCACAGTTGTAATTCTTCCCACTCACAAAGTATAGTTACGTGTGCTTCTGGCTGCACATTAAAGGCCCTGTGCCAGCCTGGTTTCAGTGTATAATTTTGGGCGTCTACAAGTTTACCCTCAAGCGACGACCTGATATCTCTTTTCATTCACTATAGGTGAGTTCTTTATTAAAGAGATATGGCATGAAGTCTTGCGCTTCCTTGCGGTGCTACGCCGCTATGACATGGCCTGAAGCCGAGGCATTACCCCTACCTGGGAACCTCATCGTAGTGTCATACTACTGTAGCATGAGGTCTCAGCCTCTTTGTAGTGCCAATCTACTTAGCATGAAGCCTAAGGCTTCCTTGCGGTGTTACGCCGCAACGACATGGCTTGCAATGCCGAGGCTTTACCCCTACCTGGGTACCTCATCGTTGTATCGTGCCACTGTAACATGGGACCATCCTCCCCTTTGTAGTGCTGTCTACAACTCTTTAATTACGTCATACAACATTAGGCTACCTGCCTATTTGCGGTGCTACGCCGCTATGACTTGGCTTGCAAGGCCGAGACATTACCCCTACCTGGGAACCTCATGGTGGAGTCACCCCACTGTAGCATGGAGTTTCACTCCTTGTAGTGCTGTTCTACCGTGCTTCCTGTAAAGCACACCAGGCATTCACTCTGCCTGAGAACTCATTAAGGCGTTTAAGCCACCCTTCCACAGGATCTGTTTTTTTTCGTAGAAAATACATAGTAGACAACAGTGGTTATGGATCCGTATCCCTTCCATGTTCCAGAGAACAAGTACCCACTGTTACCTGATAGTTTTCCAGTCAGTGATCCTCCTTTGAACCAAAAGTTAGATGCCTAGTAGATTTCTCTTTGAACTAATAGCATAAAACTTTATGGTAGGATTACAAAGACACACTATCAGAATGCCTTCAAGCCCATTTTACAAGCTGTGTCATCGACCAACTGGCGCTTGAGGCCCTTTGTGAATGAATCTGCCAGGTTCTCCTGACTCCGAACATCAACCACTGCAATTACACCTCTTTTGATAAGATCGTGTACTGTCCTGTGCTTCAACTGCACAGTCCTCTTCTTCCCGTTGAAGAGGTCATTTGATGCCACCGCCGCAGTCGCCTGGTTGTCACAGTATATTGGTATTGTCGGTATCTGAGCCCCAACCACTGGAAGATCATACATGAGCTCCCGAAGCCATTCTGTTTCATCTGCTGCAGTTTCAAGTGCATAGAATTCAGATTCCATGGAGGAACGAGAGAGTATAATCTGCTTCTTCGACTTCCACGATATAGCAGCTCCACCCAAGGAAAAGACATATCCACCTGTGGATCTCTCGCTTTCCACCTCTGAACACCAGCTAGCATCACTGAAGCCTTCTACTACTGTCGGATACCCGTTGTAGTGCAGTGCATATGTCTGAGTTTTCTTGAGATATCTCATCACCCGCTTCACAGCTTTCCAGTGCTCAACCCCTGGGTTGCTTGTGAACCGACTCAGCATTCCTACGGCGAAAGCTATGTCAGGCCTTGTGGCAGTGGTTGCGTACATCAAACTTCCGATAACGCTAGAATACTCCAGCTGCCTGACGCTTTTCCTTGAATTTGGCTTCAGCTTCTGATCACACCTGTATGGCGTATCGATCCCTGGAAGATCCTTATATCCATAGCGTGTGAGCATCTTCTCAATGTAGTGAGATTGTGACAGCGCTACTCCAGTGTCTGTCCGGATGATCTTTATGCCCAAGATGACATCCGCATCCCCCAAGTCCTTCATACTGAACTTGGTTGAGAGGAACTTCTTTGTCTCTGTGACACAGCCTATATCCGTACCTAGGATTAGCATGTCGTCCACGTACAGACAAACGATGACTCCTCTTCCATCAGCGAACTTTGTGTAAACACATTTGTCCGTCTCGCTGACTCTGTAGCCGTTTGACCTAATAACTTTGTCAAACTTCTCATGCCACATCTTGGAAGCTTGCTTCAAACCATACAATGATTTCACCAACTTACAGACTTTGTCTTCAAGACCTTTGACGACAAATCCATCTAGCTGTTGCATGTAAATCTCTTCGGTCAGCTTCCCATTCATGAATGCTGTCTTTACATTCATCTGATGTATCACCAACTTATGTATAACTGCTAGAGCGATTAACATCCTGATGGTGGTCATCCGAGCTACTGGAGCGTACGTGTCAAAGTAGTCTATTCCCTGTTTCTGAGAAAATTCCTTGGCTACCAGCCTGGCCTTGAACTTGTCAATAGTTCCATCTGCCTTCATCTTCTTCTTGAAGATCCATTTACATCCGATGGGCTTTTCTCCTTCAGGTAGATCTACCAACACCCATGTGTTATTGGAGGTGATAGAGTCAAACTCGTCATTCACTGCCTCCTTCCAGAAGATAGCATCTCTGGTCTTCATTGCCTCATCATAGGTAAGCGGATCTGCTTCCACATGATAGGTGACAAAGTCATCTCCGAAATCTTTCGGTCTTCTCGCTCGCTTAGCTGACGGCTCTGCGAGTTCTGGTACAAGAGTTGTTTCATCAACCACAGCTTCTTCTTGGATTACTGGCCCATATGAGATTTCAGTCTCATTTGTACCTACATCATTTTCCGGAATGTCCGAAAGAACAATGTTTTTGTCTTTTGCAAACTTGTCTTCAAAGTATTCAGCATCGCGAGATTCGATGATATGATTTGACTCAATATCAAGAAATCTCCTAGCATCACTCTTCTCGGCATACCCCAAGAAGATCGCCTTCGTAGTCCTTGTCCCTAGCTTCTGAATCTTCAGATCTGGGAGCTTCACATACGCCAGACACCCCCACACTCGAATGACATTCAAGTTTGGTCTGACTTTGAACCAGAGTTCATGAGGGGTTACGTCCGAAGTTGCATATGACACTCTATTTAGAATAAAAGTGGCCGTCAATGCAGCTTCTCCCCAGTAGCATTTAGGAAGACCCGCGGTTAGCAACATTGAGTTCATCATTTCTGTCAACGTTCTGTTCTTCCTCTCCGCTACTCCGTTGGATTGAGGAGAATATGGAGCAGTAGTCTCGCATATGATTCCATGTTCTTTGCAGAACGATGCGAATTCATGAGACCTGTACTCTCTACCTCGATCACTTCTTAACCTCTTGAGTTGTTGTCCAGTCTACCGTTCAGCTTCGGCCCTGAACTCTCTGAACTTCTCGAAGGCTTCGTCTTTAGACTTGAGCAAGTAGACGAACGCGTATTTTGAGAAGTCGTCGATGAAGGTTATGAAATACTTCATCCCGGCCTTTGTGGAGAAATGTTTAAAGTCACAGATATCGTAGTGCACCAACTCCAGAAGATCTGTGCTTCGATTGACCCGATGAAAGGGTTTCCTTGTGATCTTCGTCTGAGCACACACTTCACACTTCTCCACCTTACTCCCACATTTGGAGATAAGTCCTAGACTAGACATTTTGTTAATTCTTTTACAATGAACATGTCCTAGTCTATTATGCCACAACTCAAGAGAATAATCAGAAAATGCAACTGCATTAATGTCATCAAACTGGTTGACAAGCTGAATTTTAAACATTCCTTCGGTTTGATAAGCCTTCCCGAAGTATGTTCCTTTCTTGGACATCACCATCTGACCAGCATTAATGTCCATCCTCAAGCCTGCGTTACAGAGCAGGCTCCCAGAGATCAGGTTCTTGGCAATCGCCGGAACATGCTTTACACCTTGAAGCGTCAGAGTGTTCCCAGAAGTGAGTTTCAGTTCCACGGTCTCGATCCCCAGAACTTCAGCTTGGGCCTGGTTCGCCATGACAACCTTCTCAGATATCGGCTGGTACGTGACGAACCATTTCTTGCCAGAACAGACATGACAAGTCGCACCAGTGTCTATCCACCAGTTAGAGTCAACTCCCACAGTTGTGACCTGTCCGATCATAACAACAATGTTAGAAACCAATGAAACCTTATTAGGCTCACCTTTCTCTGATTGTTTAGGCTTAGATCTGCATTCACTCTTGTAGTGGCCTTTCTTGCCACAATTGTAACAAGTCACGTGGGACTTAGTCTTCTGTTGCTTGAATGAAGGACCCTTCACTTTCAGATTAGTGAAGTCCTTCTTCTTGGGATGAGAAGCCGCCTGCTTCCCCTTGGGATCTCTCGTCTGCACAAGATTGGCTTTAGCCAACTGTTTGGACAGAGTGTCCACCTTCTGTTGGGAATGCATCTCGTTCTCAACATGGATCTCTTGAAGTAGATCTCCCAAGCTAATGTCTAGCTTCTTTCTGTGCATCCTTGCATAGAAGGTACTCCATCCAGCAGAAAGTTTTGAGACGATCCCTCCGACGACAAACTTGTCGGGAAGGGGCATCTCTTCGTCTTCCAGTTTCTGACGCAGCTTCAGAAATTCCTTCACCTGTGGCAACATGGACTTTTCGTCCTCAAAGAGCAATTTGTGATATTTTTCAACCACAAACATCTTGCTCCTGTTCCTGTCTTCTTTATACAGACTTTCCACAGACTCCCATATGTCTCTGGCAAGTTCCTTCTTTGAGTAGGATTCTGCCAGGGAATCCTCCATAGCATTCAGGATGAGAAGCCTGCAAATGTTATTTTCCCTTCTCCACTTGGCCTGGAGTTTGGTAGCCGCGTTAGCGGCAGTAGATCCAGTATCTGGAACAGAGGGTTCTTCCTCCAACAGAACATGATTAACGTCTTTTAGTTGAAGAGTTAGGTACACCTTTCTCTTCCAGACTTGATAGTGCTCTCCATCGAACTTTTTCAACTTGCAGAAGTCCGATTGGAGGAGCGAAGCATTAATGTTTTCCATCTACACGGATCTTGCTTTGAGATTGTTAATCCCGGGGCTTGATCAAAGATGGTAAAACAGATGCAACAAAGATCTACGATGATACAAATACCAAATAACCCGATTACAATATGGAGGAAAATAAAGAAGAGAAGATCTCTCGTTCTTTCTTGCAAACGTGTTGCAATTGAGACAGAACGAGTTACAATAATCTAGAGAGAGATGAGAAAAAGAACAATGCTGGGGTGTCAAAACACCGTTGCTCAAAGCAAGATTCGCCCCACACGATCTGCTTCCAGGAACCAGCAAGTTTGAAGAACTTGTGGAACGCTCGAAATCACCTCTGTTCTGACTCCTCGGATGGACTTGCAATGGAGGCAGCAACTCTCTCTCTCTTTCTCCTTTTCTGACTTGTATTTTTGTAGTAACTACAAAGGAGGCCAGAAGAGAGTATTTATAGAGAGAGGGTGGAAACCCTAGCCGCCTCTTCAGTTATGGAAAGATTGAATCAAATTCCAAAAAGATAGCAACGAGATTGAATCAAATCCCACAAAGATAGGAACGAAATTAATTCAAATCCCACAAAGATAGGATCTGAATTAATCGCATTGATTCAGCCTTTCCATAACTGACTTGTAATCTGCACAGTCAGCGGATCCCTCTATGCGGCAGCAGCAGCAGCCTGGCCGCATGAGCCTCATGGACGCATGGACCACATGAGCCGCATGGACCGCATGAGCCGCATGGACCACATGGGCTGCATGAGCCGCATGGACCGCATGTGCCGCATGGACCGCATGAGCCGCATGGCCGCATGGCCGCATGGCCGCATGAGCCGCATGAGGCCGCATATGAGCCGCATGCCGCATAAGACCGCATGGCCGCATATGAGCCGCATCAAGTCCGCATGACTGCTGACGTGCTAAGTGCGCCAACAAAACGCCACATTACGTCTCATGAGCCCATGAGCCCGAGTCCGAGTCCGAGTCGCTAAGCCCCTTTGGGACTTAGCTCCAAATGGAATTAATCCAAGAGAATGACAAAAGCATTAATGCTTAATCCTTGGAGCCTTATTCTTACCTCCTAGTAAAATCACCCACATGGTTCCCTCCTTAGGGTCACCACCCCATGTGCATCTCTCAACAACACACCCAAGTATATATGTTGAGATAACTCATGGTGCATTTCCGATGTTTGACTAAAATTTACAAGGCATGTTGAGAGCAAACTCTCTCCATGTAAAGAAAGCACCAACAATATGTCATTCTTTCTTTGTGTATGTTAGGATTAACAGGTCCTGATTGGCTGCTAGCGCATATCATCATCAAATAAGAGAGCTAGAAGAGGAGAGGACGGTGGATGTGGAGGAGGACGACATCCTTTATGTGGGACAATTAATCTTATCCCGCTCTTAGGACTGTTTGGCAACCGGAAACTAATAGGGAAAGCAGGAATTTATTGAAAACAATGTCTAGTTTCCATCCGCAACGTTGTTTGGCAATCGGAAACTCACTTTCCAAAGTCCATGCCACATAAGCATATTTGAAACTACTAAGCCTATTTAGTTCCGTCACCAAACCGTGAAAAGTATTACGACTTGTTTAATATTGTTATTTAATTGAGAAGTCATGAAATGTAATTAATATTTTCCTTTTTTATTATATTAATATTGAGATTCTACCTTGTTCTAGTTTCAACCAAAAAGCAACCTTTTTTTGTTGGGAAACATACATTCATTAGTTTCCAGAAAGTCTACATAAACTAAGTTTCCAAGTTTCTGTAATTTCCTGTTGCCAACAGGCCCTAAATAAGAAGAATTCATGAAGAGACAGCTCTCTGATACATTTCTTGCTTCCCCACTATCTACTTGATAGCTCTAAATTCAGTTGCGTGGAGTCCACAAATTCATTGAACTTTGTTATAAAGATATCTTAAAAGTCGAGATCCATTAGTCCCAAATTTGAGTTAAACCAAAACTTGATGAAAAACAACTTCTATTACTATTCGACATATATATGTAATGGGTCCAGATCGGGAGCCCCATCGCCCTCGACCGTTGGATCGAAGCGGGCGCACACTCAGAGCCCCCGATCTGATGGTGCGGGGGCGGGGGGGGGGGGGGGGGGGGGGGGGGGAGGAGGGTGGGGGGGGGGGGGGGGGGGAGGTCTTTGGCGGGGCTTTTGATCCGCGCCCATATGTAATATATCATCAAACTTAAACTAGGTTCTACTTTCTAACATTTAGGAGCAGTGTCGAAAGATTTCATATAGATTCCTTTTATAATTTACTATGCTATTAGTTGTGCAATGTAGTAGGTATGCATTGATTAAAATTTCCTCCTCTTTTATAATTTGTTGGATACTCATTCCATGCATTTCATATAATTAGCGAGTCATAATTTGCAGTCATTATCACATTTTTTATGCGAAAGAGAGAATTCAGAACGCCACGATGTTTACAAGTAAAAAAAAGGAAGAAGAGTGTACAATGAAGATGCTGTTAGTGATAATTTACTTGTTATTTATATCAGAATAATATAATCTTTCTTTTCCATTCTGATGTAATTGTATCTGAATTGTACTATACCTTTGTTTTATTTGAATTATTGAGGTTTAGTGTGTGCATTTCTTTCTGATACAGATATAGGTAACATTTCTTATTTCTTTTTCTGAACAGTAACTTGAAGACGGTATCATCGAACAAGGTTACTACTGAAAAATCAACCAAAAAGTTGGTGCACTCAATTCTTCTGTTTCAACTATTAATTTCCTTGTAGTATGTATTAAATGGTACTGATATGACTAGTATTGAATATATATCTTGTAAGGGATGTCCGATTTCATAAATTGGTCTTTGAGAAAGATGTATTACCTGAGGGAACCTTAGTGTGGTACGTTGTGCATGGAAAGGTGTGTAACCTATCTACTTTACTAACCATAGAAGTCTTTGCAGAACTTCGGCTTCCTCCTATTCCGGATATATGCTTTTTATTATTATTACTGTGAGTATATTTTCTACTGTGCTTGACAGAAAATACGTCATGGGAATATAAAAAACAAAGGAATACTCTGTTCTTGCTGTGGCAAAGTGGTAAGTTAATACATATAGATTCTCTATATATTTATTTCCTGAATGTTCCTTCATTATTACTTACTGAGGCACTTATTAAATGATCAGCTCACTGCTTCACAATTTGAATCCCATTGTGGTGAAGCTCAACGACGAAAACCGTGAGTAGTTTGTATGAAGAGTTCCACATCTTACTGTTTGTAACCGTCTGTTCCATATTTTCAGTTATAACTACATATATCTTGAAAATGGTTTGTCGCTGCATGAGTTGTGGGTACGCATCTCGAAGGAACGAGACTTATTAAATGACAAGAATGATGATCTTTGCGGAATATGTGCCGATGGGGGAGAATTACTTTGTTGTGATCTGTGCCCCAGAGCATTCCACAAAGGTATGTCGATCCTTTTATTATTTGCTTACATGATGCTAGATATGCATGCAAGTACAGTTAGGAATTTATTTCTGTGGTTAACAAGTTTGCCATAGATGCATAGCAATAATAGACATTCTTTGTTCTTATACATGCTTGGTCGGTTACATGATCCAAGTTCTCTATTGAAGGTATGCTTAGTCGGGCATTGTTTTATACATGAGGACACTTGATACATTCATCATTTACCATAACATTCCTCTACTTTAGATTTAATTTCGAACCAGTATGTAATTGATTCAATATGGAATCATGAATAGTCATTGGCTCAACCTGTAGATAGTAATCTATACTTTCTTTCTCTCCCAGTATAAATATTTATACTGGGTTAATTTATTTATTTAATACTAAATATGAGGGCAACCATGGGTGAAATGACGAATTGCGCTACTGGCCTAAAAGAAAGTAAATGTAACAAATATGTGATCAAATCAACATTTATTGTTATAATTGTTCTTGGTGGCTACGGAAAAGCAAAGTCACGTGTAGACTTAGAACAACATTTCAAAAAAAAAAATCTTGAGAATACATGTCTTACCGTTTTAAAATTAAGGATATAAGAAATAGAAAAAATAATATGAACAGGATGATAATCTACTTTACCATACATCAGGGAGTTCCTACTAACCATATTGAAGCGCAGAGACAAAATATTATTAAAAAATAATTGCTAAAGATTAAAATCTACATACATGTACTTGATGTTCCATTGTGGAGGAAGTTCCCTACATAATCGTCTTCGTTTAGGGCCTGTTTGGTAAATGGTATTTGGGGGATGGATTTGCTTTTCCCTGGGAATTGGAAGGGGAAAGTAAAAATCGTGTGTTTGGTTCGTAGGATTTGGGGGGGACATGAATTTGGAGGGGAGGAGAACTGCAGTTCCTGTCCCCCTCCAAATCACCTCCAAATCCATGTTCCCACATCCTCTTTTTTTGAGAGGATGTAGGTTGGAAGTGGCTGGAGGTTGTCGACGTCGACAGAAAAAAAGAGATGGCCGGAGCTGTTCATACCTACGGTCGTCGAGCGAAGAGGAGTTGTTCATACCTACGGTCGTCGACGAGGTCCACGTTGATGACGTCCATGGAGGCGGTGGCCGGAGAAGAAGAGAGGTGGCCGGAGGGTTGGGGGACGGAGGCCGTGGCCAGAGGGTTGGGGGTCTATGGAGGCCGTGGCCGGGAGGCGGTGGAGAGGGGATCATGTGGCAGTGGAGAGGGGATCGGGTGGCGGTGGAGACCGACTGGAGTGATTTTTATTATTATTTTTTTTGGGTGAGAGAACTCTCTCCTCCCATGAGAGCCAGAGAGACGTGAGTGAGTGAGTGCTGTTGAGAGAGTAGGTTTTTTTTGTTTGTTTTTGTGAGTGAATTTTTTGGGTGGGTTTTGTATTTTTTTATTAGATTCTTTTGACTTAATAATAATAATAATAATAATAATAATAATAATAATAATAATAATAATAATAATAATAATGAGAATGAGATTCAAATAAAAAACAATTATTATTATTATTTTAAATAAAATAATTATCATATATTTTTATTATTATAATATATATTCAACTTCCCATTTCTCACTTTCTATCTCAACCAAACACCCTTGTCCCCTACTAGGGACAAGAAAATACATGGATTCCAATCCTTCTTTCCTCCTTGGAAGTCTAAATCCAAATCCAAATTGACTTCATGTTTACCAAACAGTTTGAGGGAAGTCATTATATTCACATGTTGCATAGATATTAATTAATACAAGTTTGGGCCCACATCAAAAGCATTTTAAAATTTATGTTTCCAGAAGATGTGGGTTATATGTTTGGTTGTTTCTTATCTAATTTCAACTGATTGTGATGGGTGTTCGCATTATCGGCCGATACTATGGGTACCAGGGTATGTCCTTTGGTATGTCCAATGCAATGAAGGTGTCGCTCTCTATCCTGGTTAATTCACAAAGAAAAAATTAAAAGAAAAGGAGAAGTACGACAAAAAGCACCATCGACAAAGTAATTTGACTGTATCGAAGATCAACATGCTACAATGTGTCAATAAAGTTCCTTATTTAGACAAGGTAACCATTACTATTTGTCAAACTTTTATACTATAATTCACAACGTTCATACATCTTAAAGGTATTCAATTTAAAACTAGACCCTATCTAATAGGGTGTCTTTCTTCGTCATTACATGTTACCATGCCAAAATGACACGATATACTAGACCCTATCTAATGTTGTTTATACTCAAACTCTCTCATTCATTAGTGTACGTGTAGAATTCTTTCCGTTCCAACGTTATTATTTTTCTTACCCGCCACCAACTTTCTTCTTGTCCTTAGAAGGCTTTTGTCTTCAAAAGGCTTTTCAGCTTCCACCATTGTTAACAATGTACAAGTATGCCCTCTTCCACTTTTATATTGGTTCTCTCTCACTCTCTTCCTTTGTTTTTCTATTTATATTATGCAATCTAGGTTATGGTTTATCTAGGTTTCCAAACTTTTGCTTACCACCAACTTTCTTACCATCTTTAGAAGGTTTGTCAGCTTCCACCACTATTTACAAGTATGAAGTATGCCCTCTTCCACTTCTATGTTTGCTCTCTTTCTTTCTTATTCAGTCTAGGTTTATTGAGATTTGTTGTTTATGTAGGATTTTGTAGAAAATAATTGTTGGATAATTTTATTGATGGACTACTTCACTACTTATAGGGAGTCTAGCTCCTCTACATATAACATATTCCGATGTGGGACTAAAAGTCCCTTATTGATTCTCAACACTCCCCCTCAAGATGGGCGATAGATACTGATCATCCCCATCTTGTTACATAACTTTGACAGACTTAATGAACTAAGACCCTTAGTCAGACAGTCTGCAACTTGTTCTTCTGAGCGGACATGGTCAATCTTCAGTATCCCTTGTTCCAGCTTCTCCTTGATGAAGAATCGATCAATCTCGATGTGCTTCGTTCTGTCGTGCTGAACTGGATTGTTAGCTATACTTATTGCAGCTTGACTATCGCTCAGAAGACGCAATGGTGCTCCCTTATCCAGCTGCAACTCTGTCAGCAATGCTTTCACCCACAGCAACTCTGACACTCCCAGAGCCATTGCTCTGTATTCTGCTTCAGCTGTCGACCGTGCTACCACTGACTGTTTCTTGCTTCTCCATGAGACCAGATTTCCTCCTACAAAAACACAGTATCCCGTGGTAGACCTTCTGTCGTCTATGCAGCTCGCCCAGTCTGCATCACAGTATCCCTCAACTTCTATGCGTCCATTCTTCTTGAACCATAGTCCCTTTCCCGGCGTTCCTTTCAGATACCTCAAGATCTGAAATACTGCTTCCATATGACCCTTTCTTGGATCATGCATGTAGCGACTCATTACACTCACCGCAAATGAGATATCAGGGCGAGTGTGTCCCAGATAAATCAATCTTCCTACAAGTCGTTGATATCTTTCACGATCAACGGGCTCTCCTGCTTCTGCTCCCAACTTGCACTTCTGGTCAATTGGAGTGACCGCTGCTTTGCATCCCAACATCCCTGTCTCCTTCAGCAGATCTAGTGTGTACTTTTTCTGTGAGAGAACAATTCCTTGCTCGCCTTCACACACCTCGATACCTAGAAAGTACCTCATCGCTCCTAAATCCTTCACTTCAAACTCCTTTGCGAGTTTTGACTTCAGTTTAGTGATCTCGACTTCATCATCACCTGTGATCACTATATCATCCACATATACAGCAAGTATAGTGATGTGGCCTCTTGCATGCTGGAGGAAGACCGTATGATCTGCATTTGTTTGACGGTATCCCATGCCTGTAACAGCCTTTCTGAATCTGTCAAACCAGGCTCGAGGAGATTGCTTGAGCCCGTATAGCGACTTCTTCAGTTTACACACCTTTCCTTGCGACGTCCCTCCGTTTGATGCCGTCGCGTAGCATCCTGGCGGGAGCTCCATGTATACTTCTTCTTGCAGGTCCCCATGAAGAAAGGCATTCTTCACATCCAGCTGGTACAGCTTCCACCCATAATTCGTTGCAATGGAGACCAGAGTTCTCACGGTGCTCATTTTTGCTACTGGGGCAAACGTCTCATCATAGTCTATGCCATATGACTGTGTGAATCCTTTTGCAACCAACCTCGCCTTGTATCGCTCGACCTTTTCTTCTGGCGTCTCTTTCACTGTGTACACCCATTTATCCCACAGCTTTCTTCCCTTTGGGTAATGGAACCAGCTCCCATGTCTTATTTTTCTCCAGTGCCCCAAGTTCTTCCATCATTGCAGCTTTCCACCTTGGATCTTTCTTTGCTTCCTGCCAACACTTGGGCAACGAAGTAGAGTCTAACGATGCAATGAAGGCTCGATAATTCGAAGAAATGTTAGAATAAGACAAGAAGTTGGCAATGTCATGTTCGTAATCATCAAAACGAGCAGGAGCCTTACCCGCATTGATGCGAGAAGATCTCCTTAAGGGAGCAATAGGTGGTGGAGAGATCATACCATCCGAGTCGGAGAGATCCGCATCAGAATTCGAGTGATTCAGTGCGGGGGCAACATCTTCAGGAGTTGGGGCAGTAGTAGACGAGGGACTTGGTACAGTAGGCACAGGGCACGGCATAGGCACAGTACTGGACTTCTGTTGTCTCCTTCTGTAGACTTGGAGCTCATTTTCCCTTGTCTGTTGCTCCCCCTGTGTAACATATGTATCTTCTTCTTCTTCATCTGTATCTGAGTCACTGTGTTCTCCCCCTTTCGTCCAGTTTTCTACAACCGGACACGTAACCGATCCGACAACCACATTTGGGCGTATTATCTCCCCCTCACATCGAACACCACCTGTGTTAGGTGTGTCACCAAATGCTGAACCGTCATCCGAACCATAGTATGGTTCGAGTTCTCTGAAAGTAACATCCATGCTGACAAACATCTTCCGCTCGACTGGACTCCAACAGGCATAACCCTTCTGAGTCGCCGTGTAACCGACGAAGACACATTTAATAGCCCTAGGATCCAATTTGCCAATGCCTGGCCGATTATCTTGGACAAAGCACACACATCCAAAGACTTTTGGTGGAACAATGTATGTCGTCGCCCCAGTAAGTAATTCCAACGGTGTATTCCAGTCCAATATTTGAGATGGCATTCTGTTGATAAGATAAGAGGCCGTCAAAATAGCCTGCCCCCAAAAGTGTTTCGGGACATTCATAGCCAGCATCATCGTCCGTGCAACTTCCAGCAGGTGTCTATTTTTTCGTTCCGCCACACCATTTTGGGCCGGAGTATAAGCACATGAAGTTTGATGAAGTATTCCATGAGTGGAAAAGTACTCAGCAACCAGCTTATTAGTATACTCCGTCCCATTGTCTGACCGGAAACACTTAATTTTAGCGCCATATTGTGTTTTCACCCGTCGATGAAAGTCCTGAAAGGCCTCAAGGACGTCACTCTTATTCTTCAGAAGATATACCCATGTCACGCAGGTATAACAGTCAATAAAGGTGACGAACCATCGAAAGCCGTTAATACCAGTCGTAGGACAAGGGCCCCATACATCTGAATGTATCATGTCAAAAGCAGCTGAACTCCTATTCCCCGTGCTCACATACGTACTTCTGGTATGTTTGCCCAACTCACAAGCATTACAGAATAACTTCTCTTTATTAGCCCTTTGATATAAGGACGGATACATTCGACTCATCACTTTAAAAGAAGAATGACCGACACGCTGGTGGTGGAGTAGCAAGTCGGTTTCAACACTGCGACAGGAAGCTGCTGGTGGTGCGTCTGCAACCAAGGATGCCAATGCGGTGTCCAGTCCAGTCATGTCTAAATACCACAGCCCCTTATGCCATGTGCCAGTCCCAAGTCGTCGTCCTGTCCCCTTCTCCTGAAAAGTCACCTGAGGAATGTCAAAGGAAACAGTACAGTTAAGATCAAGTATAATGGCACTAATGGATAGGAGATTGACAGGAAAAGACGGAGCATGTAGGACATTGGTTAGAGTGATGGAGGGGGTGCATGCGACAGTGCCTTTACCCATTACAGGGCGGGATGTACCATCAGCGGTCTGAATACTCTCCGGCAATGGTAGGTGAGTATATCCCTGAAACGCATCACGGGACCCCGTGACATGGCGAGATGCCCCAGAGTCCATAATCCATCCTGACTGATGGATAGAAGCAAGAGCACGTGCAGAATCATCGGTGCTGGTTTGGGCAAAGCAAGCGAGGTGATCTCCCGAGGTCGAAGATGCCCCAGGACAGTCGATCGAACCCATCTTTGTGCCTCGCAACTTCTCAAGAAACTCCCGCTCAAGTGGGGTTATTTCAGTCAGTTGATTCTCTCCCCCTTCCTCCGCCAGATTTGCTTTGTGTCCTCCCCTTCTACCGCCATATCCTCCTCTACCACCACGTCGGCCTCCACGACCCCGTCCTCAATCAGTAGACTGATTGCGCAAGGGTTTCGGACAAAATCGGATGTAATGTCCGGAGTCACCACAATTGTGACAAACACCACCCATAGATGGAGGGTGATTGAAGGCAGCAAGGGCAGACTTTTCAACCGCGGCTGGCTCCCCTTGGGAGGAGCCCTTGTTGGGCATCAACTTCAGTCGAGCTTCTTCCTGTGTCATAACAGCTATAGCTTCTTCCAAGGTCGGAAGCGTGGGTTGGGATAGGAGGATATTTCGTCGCTGCTCAAATACAGGATGTAGTCCCTTCAGGAATTTCATCATACGCTGCCGGGAAATATAAGCCAGGAACGTCTGAAAGTACTTTGCGAAGGCTGGTTCGACTTGTGCATCTTCCATCCCAAGAGGATCATAATGATCCAGATCAGACCAATACTTCTTCAACAGGGCCGCATACTCAGAGATGGTACGGTCGTCTTGGGCCACCCTATCGAGTTCATCTTGCAGTTGAAATACTCGCATAGGGTTGCCGGAGCCGGAGTACATATCTTTGAGAGTTTGCCATATATCAGCAGCAGCCTCCATAGCCTCGACATTGCCCGACACCTGGTCGGTTAAAGAGGCAGTCAACCACCCGGCCACGACGTTGTTGACAATCTCCCACACAGCAAACTCCTTGGTGGAGTGATCGGCTGGCGTCTTGGCTTGGCCAGTGACATAGCCAACCAAGCCACGTCCCTTCAGTATCCGCATCGCCTGCCGCGACCATTTCAAGTAGTTGGAAGTGCCTTCCAACTTCGTCTCCAGCTTCTCCAGCTTCCCCATTTTGTAAGGTGACGGATCCACATCAGTATGGATCACACGTGGGGTTACCTCGGTTAATCTCTTGGATAAGATATCATCAACCAAGGCCTTCAACTCTTCGGCCGTCAGTTTGCCACCGATCGAATCCATGGCGTCTTCAACTGTGAACGCAAGTCGTCGTCTTCTTCGTCATCGTCGGAGTCTGCAACTGACCCAACGTCGTCGTCTTCGTCGTCGTCGTCGTCGACGTCGTCTTCTTCAACGCCAGAGACTTTACTAATGCGCTACTAACTTGGCCAGCACCGGCGCGCGCAAGACATGATCAGTCTCTGCATAGATCCCGATGTGAAGAAGGAATAACAAATAAAGCATTTGTTAGTTCCAAACGGCGTAAGCATGGAACAGAGTTGGTGCAAATAAAGATTTGACAGCCGTCTCTATTCGAAATACGCCGTTTTTTTTTTTTTTTTTTAAAGCTAGGGTTAGGGTTTGATGAGGCTGCTAGGTCTAGGATTAGGGTTTCTATGGCAAGAAAAACTAGGGTTAGGGTTAGGTTTGATGTGGCGTCTGCTGGAGAGGGGGGGGGGGGGCGGGGTGCTGGTCGCGGGGGGGGGGGGGGTGCTGGTCGGGGGGGGGGTCGGGGGGGGGGGGGGGTCGGAGGGTCGGGGCTGTGCTGGAGTGGATGCTTGAGGGTCGGGGCTGCGGGGGGGTGCTAGGGTTAGGAGGGGCGCTGGAGTAGGGGGAGCGGGGGGGGGGGGGGGGGGGTGGGGGGGTCGGGGCTGCGTCAGGAGGCCGGGGCGGAGGGGGGTCTGGAGGAGGGAGGGCGCGGGAGGCCGCTGGGGTCGGGGATGCGTCAGGGGGCCGGGGGGGGGGGGGGTCGGGGATGCTACAGGGGGGTTCGGGGGGAGGTTCGGCTAGAGAGAGAGCGAGAGAGAAAAGAAAATTTTTTTTTTTTTGTGGAGAGAGAGAGTTATGGCTCTGATACTATGTAGAAAATAATTGTTGGATAATTTTATTGATGGACTACTTCACTACTTATAGGGAGTCTAGCTCCTCTACATATAACATATTCCGATGTGGGACTAAAAGTCCCTTATTGATTCTCAACAGATTTTAATGAGGAATTCTATGGTTTATAGTTTATAGTCAAAATTAGGAATTTGACAATGATTTCCATATGTTTTGGCCAATATCGATACTTATATGTAGTTCTGGATCAGATTGGCTAAATCCCGATATGTACATGTTTCTTATTTGTTTTCGACAAAGATTTAAACCCTTACTGGCATATTCAATTACTAGTTGAGTGATATTTTCAGATATTAAAAAAAAGTAAAATACGTGTACATTGCAGAGTAGACATCTAAGAGCCTGTAAATCTGGTTAGGCAGCAATTTGAGATGTTTCAATATTGAGGCATTACTTCGAGTACTTTTTTTTATTTTGAAAAAAGAAATGCATAGGCAGTGTATAGTGCTTCATTCTTTATTTATTTTCCTTTTGTGCTCTGTGCAAGGTGAAAAGCAGGAGTTTTGGGATGGCTCGGAGAATTATTTTTCAAGTGATTACATTTTGCAATACCTATCGGTATCAGTATTTGGTGGTTTCACAAGTTTATTGGTTACCCGGTTACCTTACGACTGTATGCAGCTAAAAAAAGAAAGATACAAGAATAAAAGAAAAAAGAACAGGCACAGCAAATGCATCCAGTTTCTCTGCTTGTAGAAGGAAACCAGATGGCGCTGCTTGTACATGCATTTCATGTCGCTGCAAGCATCATCCTGGAGGTGAAATTGGAGGTAACGATGATGGTGAGAGAAGGGGGATATAGCTTCTGCTTGTTTGGAAGTGAGGACTTCAGCCCCGGGGGGGGGGGGGGGGGGGGGGGGGGGGGGTTGGAGTTTGATGCAGGGAGTAGAGAAGGGGGAGTACAGCTTCCTTTCTCCACTCCAGTATATTCCTTTTTCATCTTGTTTTTGGGGAACTATTAGATAACATTTAAGCCCCAGAAGCTGCTACCTTTAAAAGAAGGGCCCATCCCTTGCAAGCTGCTACCTTTTGAGTAGGCTGCCATTGTTACCGTAGTCTATGAGAATGAACTTTCTTACTTAATATGTTTTGATTTGCTGGACCCTGCTTTTGTGCTTAACACCCTTTTTTTTTTCCAGTGGTATCATTGTTAGAAAATGTCTTTTGTTTGCTGGAGCGCATGTATGTAATAATTGTACCATTTTTGTTCCATATTCATGTACCAACTACCAAGGTTATGTTTCATTTTTCTTGTCCGCTACGTTGTGCATGTGGTTCTATCATTTGGTAGTATAATTTTTAAGTGCTTATTTTTCTATTTATTTGTGGATTTTTGTTCAGTATTTATGTCTGTTGTTTGAACTGTTCTTTCAGATTGTGTGGGTTTGTCAAGCATCCCTGAAGGGAAATGGTATTGTCCATTTTGCTGCAAGATGCATCAAAGAGTTCATAATGATAATGCACGCGCTGCAGGAAGGGTTCCAGGTGTTGATCCTGTAGTACAGATAATGAAATGCTTACGTATCATGAAAACTCCTGAAAATATTGATCATGGTTACGAGATATGCAGGTTAGCAATTTTGTATAATGATGAAACACACTTAGTGGAATCGCCTACTGCAATTTTCCATCTCCCGAATTCTGTTAATTTCATGTGCTGATAGCTTTGATAGTTTGAAACTTGTAATTTTTGTTGTCCAGGTCTGAATCTTCTATTTCTTTCACTAGGTTTGAATATGAGTAATCATTCTGACATTGTTTGCAGAAAGCATGAATTCAACACCTCAGAGTTTGGTCCAAATACTGTTATAATATGTGATCAAGTATGTTTTCAGTCCTCTAAGCAATTCTAATTTTACGTTAATGAGCTTTCATTACGCGCTCTTGACCTACGACTTAATCATGCAAATGCTTACTTTTTTTCATGCTTCATAAGCTCACTGTGTTATGTTATCTGTTTAGTGTGAGAAGGAATATCATGTTGGGTGCTTGAAGGCTCCTCGTAATAAGGATGATTTAAAGGTACTTTCATCATAAATTTAATATGCAATTTATTGAGCGTTATTTGGTTTCTGTTGTGGGAATCCTGACTATACCTACTAGTTTGTAACAGGAAGTACCGGAAGCACTATGGTTCTGTTGCAATGAATGCAGCATGATCTACACTTTTCTTCATGATTTAGTTCTTCGGGGAGGAGATCCGGTGCCGGACATTGATTTAGATATTATTAACAATAAGCGAGAGAAACAAGGTTTAGTGAAGGATGCTAATTTTGAGTTAAGATGGAGGCTTCTTAGTGGCAGTATGGAAGGTGATGAAAACGATCTTCTTCTTGCCAGAGCTCTCTCTATTTTCCACGTAAGTTCCTATTTTATGTATCAATAGAATAGTTAATAAGTACCAGGTGTATATGTAGAAATTTTCTACTTCTTTTGGTATTTTCATGAGGATATGTGTTAGGCACTGAAATGGATAGCACATAGGGGGATAGAGTTAAATTTTTCTTGAAGTATATATATATATATATCAACTGATGGGTGGTACTTTCTAGATCTCGTATAGAAAATGATGGTTAGTACTTAGCAGTTTATATTTGCTGGATGCATTGAATAAACCATTTAGGATAGCAATAAAGGATAGACGGACAATCGTGGGCTTATTTTATACCTAATTGAACTTATTGTCTGGCTGCAAAATGTAACAATTTTATTCTTAGGAATACAATTATGCAATCTACTACAAATGCTGCATAAAATATCTTTCTTCTTGATTGGACGCTTTGTGCAAGTGTGTCAAGAGACTGGACATGACAGAATCTTATGGGGTGCATGTGTTATGTTTAGTATTGCAACTTATTGTTGTGTGACACTGTCATTTAAATGTGCAATACATCATAGTCTTTTATACCTATAATATCACTGATATAAATTGGTCAAATGTCTTCTGTATTATCCTCTACAGGAGTCTTTTTACCCTATTATTGACTCTGAGACAGGCATGGACCTTATTCCACCTATGGTCTATGGGTAGGGAAATCTTATGTTGTCTTTTGTTATTCTCTGGAAAGTTATTTTTCTATCCATATAGGGGCATTCCCTTTTTTTAATCAAGTTTATACATATTTATTTTGCTTACAGAAGCAAATTTTCTGAAAACTGGGACTACAGAGGAGTGTATTGTGCAGTTTTAACTGAGGGGTAAATTTTGTTTTAAAACATGTTAATGTTAACATTTCATGTCAGAAATACACTTAATTTGGTGGGTCTCTTACCTTGTGATACTTTGTAGCTCTTCTGTGATCTCGTCTGGGATTTTAAGAGTTTTTGGGACTGATTTGGCGGAACTTCCCCTTGTTGCAACGAGAAAGGAGAGGGAAGGATTGGTGAGTTGAATATGTTTTATGTTTCTCTTTAAGAAGTGTTCGATTTCATGTTTTGCGAGAAAGTTGATGTGGTAGAATTTGAAGTCCTGCAATTTAATACTTTTTTTTAGTAATAGTCCATGGGAACATGAAGTGTTAAAAGTTTGATTAAGAAAATATATAAATACATCTATTTCAAGGTATTAAAACTTGACTACGACATGAGGAAATCACCAAGTGAGTGTGCATACACATAAGAGGCTTGCTTGTATTGAAACTCATCATTAATGGACCAAGGGTTAGTTGTGAAAAAGAATATCCGAGTTATATCCTTCGAGCTCTGTCATGGGCTTAGGATAGTTGATACTGTTCTCTGAATTATTCTACAGTGGTCAATTGACTCGTGTACGATTTCCTAGTAGCTATTCGCTCCTTTAGTTTGAAATTATGTTGGAAGCTTTTGTTTGTGTTTGCATTAGGCTAGGCTGATCACTGTTTTTGTCTACAGGGCTACTTTCGTGCTCTTTTCTCATGTATCAAGAGACTATTTGTATCCTTGAAGGTAAAATATCTTGTACTTCCTGCAGCCGAGGAATCTGAATCTATCTGGATCACAAAGTTCGGGTTTACAAAAATTACCAGCAATCAGGTGGATGTTCTTTTTTGCATCAAAATTTGCAGTACCTCATCTTCGTGTGACATTATGGACTAATATGATTTCATTTCTTGCAGCTGAAAGGCTATGCACCGGGTGCCAGAGCAATGGTCTTCGAGGGAACATCGGTGCTTTTCAAGCAGCTTCAGAATGCTTAGGTTACCTGTGCATAAGTGCAATGAACAGAACAAGTATATTTGTCATAGCAGTGTTTATGTGACAAAAACTAGCGGCGGAGAGATAATATTTATGAACTATATATAGAAATGGGGGAAGAAGAATGTTAACTATATGAAACAATGGAGGGAGAAAGTGTGTAAATATGTGGATAAACCAAAAATTCCGAAACATATAAGATTTTGTGTGGTCAAATTAGCTCTTACTTTCTATCTTCAGGCACCGTCTTTTTGTCAAGTCCTCTTGTTTGGCAGATATGTCTTCTAATCAAACTTGTTATTTACCTCCAATGGAAAAGAAATCGGTCGTCAAGTCTTATTGAGTGCCTTGTGTAGTAATGATGTAGTGTGATATGTTTGGCAGGTTCACTCGAGAGAGAACTATGGGAGCAGAGAACGTGACTTCGGGCGACTACATGAAAAAGAGTGTTGAGAACTAATAAGAGATTTAGTCCCACATTGAAAAATGTAGTATGAAGAGGAGCTAGACTCCCTATAAGTAGTGGAGTAGCCAATCAATAAAATATACAACAATTATTCTAATCAAACTTGTTATTCTTGTCATGTCACGGGGTCCCGCGGTGAGTTCCAGGACTATACTCACCTACCGACGCCGGAGAGCATTCAGACTGCTGATGGTAACTCCAGCCCTGTCATGGGTAAATGTACTGTCGCATGCACCCCTTCTCTGACTCTCACCAATGTCTTACATGCTCCGTCTTTTCCTGTCAATCTTCTTTCTATTAGTGCCATTATTCTTGATCTTAACTGTACTGTTTCATTTGACATTCCTACGGTGACTTTTCAGGAGAAGGGGACAGGACGACGACTAGGGACTGGCACATGGCATAAGGGGCTGTGGTACTTGGACAGGACCGGACTGGACAAAGCATTGGCATCTCTGGTAGCAGATACACCATCGGAAGATTCACGGCGCAGTGTAGAAGATGAATTGCTACTCCACCACCAGCGTGTCGGTCATTCTTCTTTTAAAATTATTAGTCGCATGTATCCGTCCTTATACCAAAGGACTAATAAAGAGAAGTTATTTTGTAATACTTGTGAGTTGGGTAAACATACCAGAAGCATGTATGTGAGTTCAGGAAAGTAGAAGTTCAGCTGAATTTGATATGATACATTCGGACGTATGGGGCCCTTGTCCTACAACCGATATTAACGGTTTTCGATGGTTCGTCACTTTTATTGATTGTATACTCGCGTGACATGAGTCTACCTTATGAAGAATAAAAGTGATGTCTTTGAGGCGTTTGGAGACTTTCATCGTCGGGTAGAAATACAATATAGCACTAAAATTAAGTGCTTACGGTCTGACAATGGGACGAAGTATACAAATAAGAAGGTTGTTGAGTATTTATCCACTCATGGAATACTACACCAAATTTCATGTGCCTATACACCGGCACAAAATGGTGTGGCCGAACGGAAGAACAGACACCTGTTGGAGGTCGCACGGACGATGATGCTGGCTATGAATGTCCAGAAAACACTTATGGGGGCAGGCGGTGTTAACGGCCTCTTATCTCATCAACAGAATGCCATCTCAGGTATTAGACTGGAAGACACCGTTGGAGATGCTTACTGGTGCAACCACGTACACTGTACCACCGAAAGTGTTTGGGTGTGTATATTTTGTCCAAGATAATAGGCCAGGAGTTGACAAACTGGATCCTAGAGCGGTTAAATGTGTCTTTGTCGGGTACACAACAACTCAGAAGGGATACGCATGTTGGAGCCCAGTTGAGCGGAAGATGTTTGTAAGCATGGACGTTACATTCAGAGAACTGGAACCATTATGGTTCGGATGACGTTTCAGCGTTTGGTGACACACCTAACACAGAGGGTGTTAGATGTGAGGGGGAGAAAATAAGCCCATCTGTGGTGGTCGGATCGGTCCCATGCTCGGTCGTGGAAAACTGGATGACAGGAGGAGAAAGCAGTGACTCCGATACAGAAGATGAAGAAGATACATATGTTAAACAGGGGAAGCAGCAGACAATGGCAAAGGAGCTCCAAGTCTACAGAAGGAGACAGCAGAAGTCCAGTACTGTGCCTGTACCGTGCCCTGTGCCTACTGTACCAAGTCCCTCGTCTACTCTTGTTCCAACTCTTGAAGATGTTGCCCCCGCACTGAATCAATCTGATTCTGATGCGAATTTCTCTGACTCTGATGGTATGATCTCTCCACCACCTATTGCTCCCTTAAGGAGATCTTCTCGCATCAATGCGGGTAAGGCTCCTAGTCATTTTGATGATTATGAACATGATATTGCCAACTACCTGTCTTATTCTAACATTTTTTCGAATTATCGAGCCTTCATTGCATCATTAGACTCTACTTCGTTGCCCAAAAGTTGGCAGGAAGCAAAGAAAGATCCAAGGTGGAAAGCTGCAATGATGGAAGAACTTGGGGCACTGGAGAAAAATAAGACATGAGAGCTGGTTCCATTACCCAAAGAGAAGAAAACCGTGGGATGCAAATGGGTGTACACAGTAAAGGAGATGTCAGAAGGAAAAGTGGAACGATACAAGGCAAGATTGGTTGCAAAAGGATACACACAATCATATGGCATCGACTATGATTAGACGTTTGCTCCAGTAGCGAAAATGAGCACCGTAAGAACTCTGGTCTCCATTGCAGCAAACTATGGGTGGAAGCTATACCAGTTAGATGTGAAGAATGCCTTTCTCCATGGGGACTTACAAGAAGAAGTGTACATGGAACTCCCGCCAGGGTACTACGCTACAGAATCAGACGGAGGGACATCGCATGGAAAAGTGTGCAAACTAAAGAAGTCGCTATATGGACTCAAGCAATCTTCTCGAGCCTGGTTTGACAGATTCAGAAAGGGTTACAGGCATGGGATACCATCAAGCAAATGCAGATCATACGATCTTTCTTCAGCATGCAAGAGGCCACATCACTATACTTGCCATATACGTGGATGATATAGTAATCACAGGTAATGATGAAGTCGAGATCGCTAAGCTGAAGTCAAAACTTGCGAAGGAGTTTGAGGTGAAGGATTTAGGAATGATGAGGTACTTTCTAGGTATCGAGGTATGTGAAGGCGAACAAGGAATTGTTCTCTCACAGAGAAAATACGTACTAGATCTGCTGAAGGAGACATGGATGCTGGGATGCAAAGCAGCAGTCACTCCAATTGACCAGAAGTGCAAGTTGAGAGCAGAAGCAGGAGAGACAATTGATCTTAAAAGATATCAACGACTTATAGGGAGATTGATTTATCTAGGGCACACTCGCCCTGATATCTCATCTGCGGTGAGTGTAGTAAGTCGCTACATGCATGATCCAAGGACGGGTCATATGAATGCAGTGTTTTAGATCTTGAGATACTTGAAAGGGACGCCAGGGAAAGGGCTATGGTTCAAGAAGAATGGATGTATAGAAGTTGAGGGATACTGCGATACAGACTGGGCGAGCTGCATAGACGATAAAAGGTCTACCACGGGATATTGTGTCTTTGTAGGAGGAAACTTGGTCTCATGGAGAAGCAAGAAACAGTCAGTGGTAGCACGATCTACAGCTGAAGCAGAATACAGAGCAATGGCTTTAGGAGTGTCAGAGTTGCTGTGGGTGAAAGCGTTGCTGACAGAGTTGAAGCTGGACAAGGGAGCACCGTTACGTCTTCTGAGCGATAGTCAAGCTGCAATAAGTATAGCTAACAATCCAGTTCAGCACGACAGAACGAAGCACATCGAGATCGATCGATTCTTCATCAAAGAGAAGCTAGAACAAGGGATACTGAAGATTGATCATGTTCGCTCAGAAGAACAAGTGGCAGACTGTCTGACTAAGGGTCTTAGTTCATTAAGTCTGTCGAAGCTATGTAACAAGATAGGAATGATTAATATCTATCGCCCATCTTGAGGGGGAGTGTTGAGAACTAATAAGGGATTTAGTCCCACATTGAAAAATGTAGTATGAAGAGGAGCTAGACTCCCTATAAGTAGTGGAGTAGCCAATCAATAAAATATACAACAATTATTCTCTACACTTGGTAATGATTTTTTCACTAGCTTTTAGGTATTTTTAAACCGACCGTTTATGAAAACCCGTGCATGTTAATTTTTTGAGCTACTGGATTTGGTCGGTTCAAAAACCTCTGGTGTAATGTATTTTTGGGTGGCTTTACAAACACCCCAAATCAGTAGGTTTTGGGTGGCTTTAATATTTTATTCCATCTATATCCTTGCCTTGTACTTGTCCTTGGAGCTCCATTGGGTGCAGAGTTGTTTTCTGAGACAAGAATGTAGGAAAGGTTTTTTGATGTAGAAGTTACATTCATGACCATAAATCCATATTTTATCAAAAATTACTTTTATTTATATATGGACATAAAGGTAATTTTATTATTATAGAAAACTTTCAGAATCGTTGGTTAATGAATTACCAAGCATGGATTTGACAGGTTTAAAAGTCGCTACTTAAAACTACCAAAAATCGGATCCCTCATAACTGTTCATTTCCGCTACTCTAAAAATACCTCATAACCGCTACCCCAATAATTACCAAGCAGACCCTAAGAGGCGAAGTAGTCAATGGCACGTTGGGAACGCGGTGTGACCCAAATCGGAGTTGGCCCATGAGGTGAGATATTGAATTGGGCCTATATACCTTAAAAAAAGAATACACATGAACGTTCAACACCATCTGTCTTGAACCAATTAGAGCCGTCCAAATTAGTCTCGTAACCATGGGCTCTGATACCACTTGTTGGGAACGCATCGTGACCCGAACCGGAGTTGGTCCATGAGGTGTGATATTGAATTGGGCCCATATGCCTTAAAAGAGAATTCTCATGTAAGGCCTAAACCAATTCCAATTATCTACACCTCAACCGGAAACGAGATACAATCGAACATGGCACTGGAAATCTCTCTGTGTTGCAATGGGGATGTTGATCTCTTGGTCATTCATGTAACATTGACAAGGACACAAGGCAAGATCCTGGGGATACCCAATCTTTCTGTTACACTATACTTTAAGGGTCCGCTTGGATTGAGGGTTAAGAGAGTTAACTGAGGAAAAGTTAAGTGAGGGTAAAATAAAATTAAGCTTGGTTTGAGGGTGAGGGTTTAAGAGGGAGAGTTATAGAGGGTTAAGTGAGGGTTTATTTCACCCTCTTTTGTCCATTTTTTTAACCCTCCAAATCGGAGGGTTAAGGAGAGTGATTGAAGGATTTTGTTTAAAAAGTCATAAATATCCCTCATTTGTTCTATAAAATTCATGATTTTTCTTCCATTTTTTTGTTGTCAACATGTTGCTCCGTACCTTCCTAATTTGTGAAGATATTTTGACAAGTTATAATTAAAATTTCAATCAAATTTAATTTTATGACATATGTAATAAGGTTATTTTGTAACTATCATACTTTTATTAATTCTCTTCTCACTCAAAACCTTCAATCCAAGCAAGAGTTATTAAATACCCCTCACTTAACTCTCCCTCCAATCCAAACAAGGTTCTATGTATTGACTCTACTCCCCCTCACTTAACTCCCTCTCATTTAACCCCACTTAACTCTACTTATTTTTTTTCCCTCAATCCAAGCAGACCCTAAGGGATCTTGTTAATCTGTGGTCTCATCTTTGTCGAGATCACAGAGATGGAAGTTTTGACGATTTATTATGTGTTGGTTATCTGGGAGTTCTACCAACTTGTAAAGACACAAGGTGGTATACTAAACTTGTTTAGTGTCAATTTGACTGTAATTTTACTCTATAATTAGGCCGAATTAAAACGTCACCTGTCCGTAATTGTAGTGGATGGGGATTTAAGGAGAAATCTCTCCTATGACCCTTGTAGAGGACCACAAATACAAATATGCAAAACACACTTGCCACACTAGAGTTCTGCATCCATCACTTGCTAAAATACGGAAATGAACTAACATGAGCTTGCTGCAGCTGAAGCTGCAGTAAATATATAAAAAACAAGAGATTCTTAGGTTCAGTTCTAGCAAACAAAGTGGTAGTACCTACAGTAGCAAACCTTTTTATTCAAAGATGACCTGAACTGGTGCTACAAACTACTAAAAGAAAAGAAAAGGATACAACAGAACACCAATATAGGAAGTCTGAAATGCCAAAGGATTCAAGTTGCCCTGTCCGGAGTACGAGAAATACTTCATCTTACATATACATCCACTTCTCAACAAGATGATCTCATTCCTTCGAAGAAAAGCGTACACCGGGAGCAAAGACGGCGCAAAACGCCGCCTTCGTGCCCCTCCATTCAGGACAGGTCCAAGGGTAAATCTGACAAGACTTCGGACTTGAGCAACCCCCCTTCGTTGGACAATCTTCCGGAGCATTTGGCTTTCTTAGGACCGGCCCAGCCCAAATCCAACTTAGGGGGCAAGGGGCAACCAAAATTAACTCCGACTAAGATAACCCAACCCTCCGGGCCGGCCTGCCTTCACCCTCTCCGGTGTGCAATAGAGCTTGTTATGATGAACACTGTAGAAAATAATGTTTGGATGATTTTATTGATGGACTACTTCACTACTTATAGGGAGTCTAGCTCCTACATACTCGATATTCCGATGTGGGACTAAAAGTCCCTTATTGATTCTTAACACTTCCCCTCAAGATGGGCGATAGATATTGATCATCCCCATCTTGTTACATAGCTTCGTCAGACTTAATGAACTAAGACCCTTAGTCAGACAGTCTGCAACTTGTTCTTCTGAGCGGACATGGTCAATCTTCAGTATCCCTTGTTCTAGCTTCTCCTTGATGAAGAATCGATCAATCTCGATGTGCTTCGTTCTGTCGTGCTGAAATGGATTGTTAGCTATACTTATTGCAGCTTGACTATCGCTCAGAAGACGTAATGGTGCTCCCTTGTCCAGCTTCATCTCTGTCAGCAACGCTTTCACCCACAGCAACTCTGACACTCCCAGAGCCATTGCTCTGTATTCTGCTTCAGCTGTTGACCGTGCTACCACTGACTATTTTTTGCTTCTCCATGAGACCAGATTTTCTCCTACAAAAATACAGTATCCTGTGGTAGACCTTCTGTCGTCTATGCAGCTCGCCCAGTCTGCATCACAGTATCCCTCAACTTTATGCGTCCATTCTTCTTGAACCATAGTGTCATGCCCCAGAACCAGAACACTGGAGAGCGGGGGCAGACATAGCCAGCTACGTATAACGGAATGGAATCTACGCCGCTATACGGTCACGACTGTCTAGATATGTGAGGGTTTCACTATAATCCATCAGTCTCTTAGGGTCATAAAATAGCCTATTGTCTCAATCTCAACCAACTAATAATAGTTACAAGATGTCAGACCACCAAATACACAATAGTAAGGCGTCCCATACATTACATATTCGGAATGATCATGAAGCTAGTCGTGACAAAATGTGAGGACTAGCAAGAGTTCAGTCATACATGATCAACCCCCGGGGCTTGTCAATCATGTTACAGCCCGTAGGCAGACAATAATTAAAGCTGCAATCGAGCTAACACTTGCTCGTCGGCTAAACGCCTCAAAAGAATAATTTATAATATTACAGTGGAAGAACAAAAGAAACCCACTCGAGGCCCTGGTTACGCCTGGTGGTCACCATCGGGCTGGAAAGCAGGGAGATCCTTTGGTGCTGCTCCGGTATCTGGCCATACAAAACCAGCTGGGTCAGACCCCAGAAAGAGCAAGTGCCACAAAGGATGCTTCACTTAAGGATTAAAACCAACAAATCATTAGCATTCAACATGTAAGAAAATAATAAGTAACACAGATTGAGGTTGTGCAATACCAATGCACTTGTCCCAATCAGAGAATTGAGTGAAGCATTATTGACATAAGACAACTGGAGAATCATGCTAAAAAAAATATAGCTAGGCAATATATGAAGAGAAGACGAAGGTACTATTCCAGAAGCAGGTTACAATTCCTAAACCAAACAAGGACCGAGATTGTAACCCTTCGCCTGAACAGAACTTAATCTCTGATCATTTATTGCTAAAGGTGACAATCATTAAGGTGAAAATGAGAGAGTACAACGATAAAAGTGACAATGAAGAGTACAATACGCTAGAGTGACAATAGAGTTCAATCATTATAGTAACAATCTGGAGTAACAATCATTCAATCATTCTGGTACAATCTTGCAATCAATCACTTCTAGACAATACTATACTGGACTAGACTCCATCCAATCAATCACGGCCAATCATTGCCTACGGCTTTCTAATTAACTAACTAGGGTTATCATAATCCTAGTTACTAGCAAGATACAATGAGATGCTCCAAGTAGTCACAGGCCCTGCAGCTACCCAGGTTATCCAGGCGAACATTATAGTGACAATTTAGAGAGTTCAATCATTAACGCGACAATCAGAGAGAGTACAATACACTAAGTGACAATAGAGTTCAATCATTAAAGTGACAATGGAGAGTGCCCCACATGACAGTGGGCTGGAAATGTGCCCTACCGTCGGCAGGCTACAAGTCCAAACATTTACGGCCGAAATAACGGGGTCGCCTGTAACTGGGGAACATCTCTTCATGACTAGTGAATTATTCTAGTTATTAACCTTAGTCCATTTCAGTAGGTACTTCTGACCGTGGTACTCAGGAGTCCCCTCCTAGACATGATGCAAGACAGGACTGGATTATTTGTACAAGCACAATCGTCCACGGTGTCCAGGTTACTTATACAAGTCATGTCATGTCAGGTAGCCGTCGCAACAGCTTATCCAGATATATCATGTCAGGTTAGCATGCCAAGTTTACTGGTCAAGAGTGTCACCACGGGCCACTATCAGGTCATGTCATGTCAGGTTCAATTATCACTTCCAAACATATTAAATAAATTCGTGATTATCTAATTCAGGATAAAAGGCGTAAGGATATAAAATGGCATAAAAATATACAATAAAGGTAAAGATGCACGCCATAGGAACTCAAGTTACACGAGGGGTTACAAGACATGGGAAAATAGTAATAAAACAACAGTACACAGAGCTATAGGAGAGCCATGCGGCTCAGGCATATGCGGCCAGGAATGATCCCATGCGGCTGGGGAGAGAACAGCCCATGCGGCTAGATAGGGTCAGGCATGCGCTGAGCTAGGAGGAGGGTCATATGCGGTTAGCGGGGAGGGTGGACCCTATGCGGCTGAGGATGGACTCGCCTCATGCGGTTGCTGGGTTCCGCCCTTATGCGCTCTGGAGAAAGTTCTCATGCGGCTCGCGAAAGCAAGGCCTATGCGCTCAGACGTGCGGGTACTATGCGGCTGGGGTCGAGCGAGTTCCATACGGCTGGGAAGAAGTTCTCATGCGGCTGGGTCAAGTAAAGTCCCATGCGGCCAGCGGAAAGAGAGGGCGCATAGACTAAGTCAGATCATTCATGCGGCTGGAAGAAACTTCTCATGCGGCTGGACTGGGAAGCTCAGTCATGCGGTTAAGTAAGAAGGACTACATACGGCTGGAAGGAATACTTGCCGCATGAACTTGTCATGCGGTCAAGTGCTGCCATGCGGCTCAGGGCTGTGCTTCTTCTCCAATATTTCTGGAGAAGTACACCATGAACCCATGCTTCCAAGCTCCATGAAACCTTCATCCAGAGTCCAAATCCGAACTTCCATAGCTCAAAACGGGGCAGAATGAAATGCTCTACAACATGGAACCATCAAAGCTCAGAAATAACAAGATTAAGTAGATCAAAACCCAAGAAATCCAAAATAAAATAAACTTAGATCTACAAGAATGGCCATGGAAAGTAAAAATGCCAAGTACTAAAGTATAATAAAATACTGTAAGAAAGAGAATGAAGCAATAAAATTGGAGTCCCTTCATGAAGCAAGTTGCACTTGCCTAGACCCATCTCCCTGGTAGGTGAAGTAAATGGAAGAAGAAGAGGTTAATGAAAAGAGAGAAAGAAGAATGGGTAATAAATATTAAAGGTGGTGGTAGGTAGGGGTTCACCCTTGATTCATCATGAACCAAGGCAAAAACCAAGCCAAGCCGAACCAACCCAGAAAATAAACCAAGCCAAGAAGGAAAAGCTAAGCAAGGAATCGTGCAATACAAGATAAAATACGTATACGTATTCCAAAATACGTAATACGAACCACAGACATTACACATAGCCCCTTTCCCGGCGTTCCTTTCAGATATCTCAAGATCTGAAATACTGCTTCCATATGACCCTTTCTTGGATCATGCATGTAGCGACTCACTACACTCACCGCAAATGAGATATCAGGGCGAGTGTGTCCCAGATAAATCAATCTCCTACAAGTCTTTGATATCTTTTACGATCAACAGGCTCTCCTGTTCTGCTGCTCCAAACTTACACTTCTGGTCAATTGGAGTGGCGGCTGCTTTGCATCCCAACATCCCTGTCTCCTTCAGCAGATCTAGTACGTATTTTTTTTGTGATAGAACAATTCTTTGTTCGCCTTCACACACTTCGATACCTAAAAGTACCTCATCGCTCCTAAATCCTTTACCTCTCAAACTCCTTTGCGAGTTTTGACTTCAGCTTAGTGATCTCGACTTCATCATCACCTGTGATCACTATATCATCCACATATACAGCAAGTATAGTGATGTGGCCTCTTGTATGCTGGAGGAAGACCGTATGATCTGTATTTGTTTGACGGTATCCCATGCCTGTAACAGCCTTTCTGAATCTGTCAAACCAGGCTCGAGGAGATTGCTTGAGCCCGTATAGCGACTTCTTCAGTTTACACACCTTTCCTTACGATGTTCCTCCATGTCTGATTCCGTCGTGTAGCACCCTGGCGGGAGCTCCATGTATACTTCTTCTTAAAGGTCCCCATGAAGAAAGGTATTCTTCACATCCAGCTGGTATAGCTTCTACCCATAGTTCGCTGCAATGGAGACCAGAGTTCTCACGGTGCTCATTTTTGCTACTGGGGCAAACGTCTCATCATAGTCTATGCCATATGACTGTGTGAATCCTTTTACAACCAACCTCGCTTGTATCGCTCTACTTTTCCTTCTGGCGTCTCTTTCACTGTGTACACCCATTTGCATCCCACAGCTTTATTCCCTTTGGGTAATGGAACCAGCTCCCATGTCTTATTTTTCTCCAGTGTCCCAAGTTCTTCCATCATTGCAGCTTTCCACCTTGGATCTTTCTTTGCTTCCTGCCAACACTTAGGCAACGAAGTAGAGTCTAACGATGCAATGAAGGCTCGATAATTCGAAAAAATTAGAATAAGATAAGAAGTTGGCAATGTCATGTTCGTAATCATCAAAACGAGCAGGAGCCTTACCCGCATTGATGCGAGAAGATCTCCTTAAGGGAACAATAGGTGGTGGAGAGATCATACCATCCGAGTCGGAGAGATCCGCATCAGAATCCGAGTGATTCAGTACGGGGGCAACATCTTCAAGAGTTGGAGCAGGAGTAGACGAGGGACTTGGTACAGTAGGCACAGGGCACGGCATAGGCACAGTACTGGACTTCTGTTGTCTCCTTCTGTAGACTTGGAGCTCCTTTTCCTTGTCTGCTGCCCCCCCTGCGTAACATATGTATCTTCTTCTTCATTCTCTGTATCTGAGTCACTGCGCTCTCCCCCTTTCGTCCAGTTTTCTACAACCGGACATGGAACCGATACGACAACTACATTTGGGCTTATTATCTCCCCTCACATCTAACACCATCTGTGTTAGGTGTGTCACCAAATGCTGAACCTTCATCCGAACCATAGTATGGTTCAAGTTCTCTGAATGTAACGTCCATGCTTACAAATATCTTCCGCTCGACTGGACTCCAACATGCATATCCCTTCTGAGTTGCCGTGTAACCGACAAAGACACATTTAACTGCTCTAGGATCCAGTTTGCCAACGTCTGGCCTATTATCTTGGACAAAGCACACACATCCAAAAACTTTTGGTGGAACAGTATATGTAGTTGCCCCAGTAAGCATCTCCAACGGTGTCTTCCAATCTAATACTTGAGATGGCATTCTGTTGATGAGATAAGAGGCCGTCAATATAGCCTGCCCCCACAAGTGTTTCGGGACATTCATAGCCAGCATTATCGTCCGTGCGACTTCCAGCAGGTGTCTGTTCTTTCATTCACACACACATTTTGTGCCGGAGTATAAGCACAAGAAGTTTGATGGAGTATTCCATGAGTGGAAAAAATACTCAGCAACCCTCTTATTAGTATACTCCGTCCCATTGTCAGACCGAAAACACTTAATTTTAGCGCCATATTGTGTTTCCACCCGGCGATGAAAGTCCCGAAAGGCCTCAAGGACGTCACTTTTATTCTTCATAAGGTAGACCCATGTCACGCGGGTATAACAGTCAATAAAGGTGACGAACCATCGAAAACCGTTAATTCGGTTGAAGGACAAGGACCCCATACGTCCGAATGTATCATGTCAAAAGCAGCTGAACTCCTATTCTCCGAGCTCACATACGAGCTTCTGGTATATTTTTCCAACTCACAAGTATTACAAAATAACTTCGCTTTATTAGCCCTTTGATATAAGGACGGATACATTCGACTAATAACTTTAAAAGAGGAATGACCGACACGCTGGTGGTGGAGTAGCAAGTCGGCTTCAATACTGTGACAGGAAGCTTCTGGTTGTACGTCTGCTACCAAGGATGCCAATGCGTTGTCCAGTCCAGTCCTGTCTAAATACCACAGCCCCTTATGCCATGTGCCAGTCCCAAGTCGTCGTCCTGTCCCCTTCTCCTGAAAAGTTACCGTAGGAATGTCAAAGGAAACAGTACAATTAAGATCAAGTATAATGGCACTAATTGATAGAAGATTGACAGAAAAACGGAGCATGTAAGACATTGGTTAGAGTGATGGAAGGGGTGCATGCGACAGTGCCTTTACCCATTACAGGACTGGATGTACCATCAGCGGTCTGAATACTCTCCGACAATGGTAGGTGAGTATAGTCTTGAAACGTACCACGGAATCCCGTGACATGGCGAGATGCCCAGAGTCCATAATCCATCCTGGCTGATGGACAGATGCAAGAGCACGTGCAGGATTACCGGTGCTGGTTTGGGCAAAGTAAGTGATGTGATCTCCCGAGGTAGAAGACGCCCCAGGTCTGTCGGTCGAACCCAGCTTTGTGCCTCGCAACTTCTCAAGGAACTCCCTCTCAAGCGGGGTTATTTCAGCCAGTTGATTCTCTCCCCCTTCCTCCGCCAGATTTGCTTTGTGTCCTCCCCTTCTACCAGCATATCCTCCTCTACTACCACGTCGGCCTCCACGACCCCGTCCTCGATCATTAGACTAATTTTGCAAGGGTTTTGGACAAAATCATATGTAATATCCGGAGTCACCATAATTGTGGCAAACACCACCCACAGATGGAGGTTGATTGAAGGCAGCAAGGGCAGACTTTTCAACCTCGGCTTGCTCCCCTGGTAGGAGCCCTTGTTGGGCATCAACTTCAGTCAGCTTCTTCCTGTGTCATGACGGCTATAGCTTCTTCCAAGGTCGGAAGCGTGGGTTGGGATAGGAGGATATTCCGTCTCTGCTCAAAACAGGGTGTAGTCCCTTCAGGAATTTTCATACGCTGTCGCGAAATATAAGCCAAGAACGTCTGAAAGTACTTTGCGAATGTCGGTTCGACTTGTGCATCTTCCATCCCAAGAGGATCATAATGATCCAGATCAGACCAGTACTTCTTCAACAGGGCTGCGTACTCAGAGATGGTACGTTCGTCTTGGGCCACCCTATCGAGTTCATCTTGCAGTTGAAAGACCCATATAGGGTTGTCCGAGCCGGAGTACATATCTTTTAGAGTCCGCCATATATCAGCAGCAGCCTCTATTACCTCGATATTGCCCGACACCTGGTCGGTTAATGAGGCAGTCAACCACCCAGCCACTACGTTGTTGACAATCTCCCAAACAGCAAACTCCTTTGCGGAGTGATCGGCTGGAGCCTTGGCTTGGCCAGTGACATAGCCGACCAAGCCACGTCCCTTCAGCGTCCGCATCGCCTGCCGACCACTTCAAGTAGTTGGACGTTCCATCCAACTTGATCTCCAGCTTCTCCAGCTTCCCATTTTGCAAGGTGACGGATCCACATCAGTATGGATCATATGTGGGGTTGCCTCGGTTAATCTCTTGGATAAGATATCATCAACCAAGGCCTTCATCTCTTCGGCCGTCAGTTTGCCACTGATCGAATCCATGACTTCTTCAACTGTGAACCCTATTCGTCGTCTTCTTCGTCGTCTTCGACGTCGGAGGCTGCAACTTCGGAGTCTGCAACTTACCCAACTACGTCGTCTTCGTCGTCTTTGTCGTCTTCGTCGTTTTCTTCGATGCCAGAGACTTTACGAATGTGCTACTAACTTGGCCAGCACCGGCGCGCACATGTAAAGTGAACACGTCAGGACACCAGAGAAGACATGATCAGTCTCTGTATAGAACCCGATGTGAAGAAGGAATAACAAGAAAGTATTTGTTATTTCCAAACGGCGTAAGCGAGGAACAGAGTTGGTGCAAATAAAGCATTTGGCAGCCGTCTGTCTTCGAAATACGCCGGTTTTTTTTCAGAAAAAAGAGGACGGCTAGGGTTTGTAGGAGATGGAAAGGCGAGGGTTAGACATGGTGGCTAGGTTAGGGTTGGGTGGGAAGGGAGGGCTGCTGGAGGTCGGGAATGGGGGGTGCTGCTGCTGGTGGCCGGAGGGGGGGCTGCTGGTGGTCGGGGGGGGGGGGGGGGGGTGGGAGGGGGTGGGGGGGGGGGGGGGGGTCGGCGAGGGGGGGGGGGGGGGGGGGGTGGGGGGGGGGGGGGGGTGGGGGCCGGCGAGGGGGGGGGGGTGGGAGGGGGAGGGGGGGGGGGCGGCGGGGAGGGGGAAATTTTTTTTGTTTTTTGTTTTTGTTTTTGTGGAGAGAGAGAGAGAGGGTTATGGCTCTGATACAATGTAGAAAATAATGTTTGTATAATTTTATTGATGGACTACTTCACTACTTATAGGGAGTCTAGCTCCTCTACATACTCGATATTTCGATGTGGGACTAAAAGTCTCTAATTGATTCTCAACAAACACTATTATATACCAACTTCAAAGTATAGCCTTTACTTTTGTGAACTGAGCAAGTTGGAATGGTGATGGCCATCTTCTGTTGGATATGCTAACACCACACTTTCCCCCTTTCCCAACATTTTTTTTCTTTTCATTTGGGCATCTTAGCATATACTAGGGTGTCTAAAACATGCCACTTTTGGGCACCTCCTCATGTGATCTCTCCCCCTCGTATCTGTTGATGTCAGAAAATTGCATCTAAAACGTTAAACTTTCAGCATATAAGGCAACAAGTTTTATAATATTACAAGTAAAGCTTTCAGCATATAAGGCAACAAGTTTTATAATATTACAAGTAAAGCCCCAAAACGAAAAAAAAAAAAAAAAAAAAAAAAAAAAAAAAAAAAAAAAAAAAAAAAAAAAAAAAAACAACGTAAAATCTATTTGTGAAATATACGTCCTATTTAGGCGCATTTTAAAAAAAAATTCATTTCAGCGGTTAATTTAATCCTAGGTAAATATATGCCCTATATTTGGGCGTAGATTTTAGTGGCTTGGTAAGGAGAAGGAGAAGGAGTGAGTTAAATTATTTTTAAAATTCAGTTATTTTTATTATCATAGTTAATTTAAATATTTTATTTAGAAGCCGATTTACCATGGTTTAGTTAGGATTAAATATTCCATTAAAATTTTAAATTTTTAGAAGCGATTTACCATGGTTAAGCGGATATTTAATTTTTTTAAAATCTAGTTATCTTTATTATTATAGTTAATTTAAATAGTTTGATTAGAAGCAGATTTAGCATGGTTTAGTTAGGATTAAATATCTCCTTAAAATTTTAAATTTTTTAGAAACAGATTTACCATGGTTAAGCGGATATTTAAAAAAATTAGTTATCTTTATTATCATAGTTAATTTAAATAGTTTGTTTATAACCGGATTTACCATGGTTTAGTTAGGATTAATATCCTCTTAAAATTTTAAATTTTTTAGAAGCGGATTTACCATGGTTAAGCGAATATTTAATTTTTTTTAAAATTACACAATACCCGTCCAAATATAGGACGCACATTTACCATGATTTAATTATGATTAAATCTCCTTAATCAGACTTAACCACTGAAGCGGATTTTAAGATAATTAAAAAACTTATGCCCCTAAATAGGACGTATATTTTAAAAGTGGATTTTATGTCTTTTTTTGGGGCCGAGTGGAAGGGTCGTCGCTCAACGGATAAAGGTTACTTTAGGGATAACAGGCTATCTTTTCCAAGAGTTCACATCGACGGGAAGTTTGGCACCTCGATGCCACCTGGGACTGTAGTATGTTCCAAGGGTTGGGTTGTTCGTCCATTAAAGCTGTACTTGAGCTGGGTTCAGAACGTCGTGAGACAGTTCGGTCCATATCCGGTGCGGACGTTAGAGCATTGAGAGGACCTTTTTCTAGTACGAGAGGACCGGAAAAGACGTACCTCTGGTGTACCAGTTATCGTACCTACGGTAAACGCTGGATAGCCTAGTGCGGAACGGAATAACTACTGAAAACATCTAAGTAGTAAGTCGACCCCAACTCCTATTCCGAGTATCTGGTCTCTCCTTCTAAAATTATAAAATTTGTTGTCTTATATGCAATGCTATAAAAGTTTAGCGCGTCTCATGCAATTTTCTGTATAAATGTGGCAATGCCAAAGTAGAGTACTTGTTGCTATAGCAATAGCTAGGGATCTACTATGATTGCACTCTTCTAACCTATATCAAGGAACTTGATAGCATATGTATGGAACAGTACATGAAAGTATTGTTATTCAATGCAAGACTTGCACATCTAGCTAGGTCTGCAGTTAAAACCCATTAGGCATGCAACTCAGCCTCGGGTCATGTCAGCGAACCAAAGTCATTCAAGTCTTCTCCCATCTAAACCAGGTCGGCGAGTAGAAAATTTGACAAAATTTCATGACCATAAATTTTTATATAGGGTAAATTTTTTTTTTTTACCTAAATTGTAAAAAAAAGAAAGTTTAGAAAAATTGTAGATAGAGTAGTAAAACGATAATAGAGTTGGCGTGTGTAGACAGGAGAGTGGGAACACACCAGGGGATGGACGTACGGACGCGCCATGAGTGCTGGCGCGCTGCATGGGGCCACGCCATGAGCATTGACGCGCGGCGTGGCAGCGTGGCAGAACAAATGGGGATGTGCCATGGGGGATGGGGCACGCAAGGGTGAACGCGCCATGGAGGTTGGCGTGCGGCATGCCTCCTGCTTACGCACCAATGAGTGCAGTTAGTGCACTGCTGACAAATGAGAAGGGAGGTGTGAGTGCACTCGTGACAAGTGAGAAGTGGTGTGTTGAGACCCCCCTTCTTGGAGACCACCCTTCCGCATTGAAGACCCCCTCCCGCATTGGAGACCACTCCCTTCTTGAAGACCCCCCTCCCTCTTCTTCATAAACCCCTTACTCCTTCCTTACTCTTCACAGAACCTCTTCCCTATTCTTCATCTTCATCTTCATCTTCAATCTCTTCAAATTCTTCATCTTCATCTTCATCTTCACAGAGTAGCAATCTCTTCAAATTCTTATCTTCTTTTCGAAGATAATTGTTCACTTAAAGTAAGTTTTTTTTTTTAAATTGAATATAGATTTTCTATGAATATCTATATTACGAATCATATTTTTGAAAAGATATAACAGATGGCTCAACCGAATGACGGACGTATTTCCGGAAAACCGGTTACACAAGTCATCAGACCGGAACGAAACAATCATATATCTAAGATGATTTTTGACGGACATGTAAATTTAAAATGATAACTATCGTTATTATTTATTTATTTTACATAAATATAATAAATATAATTCACTTGTAGCTATATGATTATCCCTCCCGAGGCACAACACGGGAGCATGGAAATTAGAGGATGCAAAGAGGATACCACAAATAGGAGTTAAATGCTGCCAAAAAGGAGTTGTTGCGTTCCCTTGGGTTTCAATATCTGGATGAAATTCAAAATTTAGTCCACAATGTGCACCTCATTTTTAGTCCCACTGAGCGTTGGTGGCCTCAACGCAACAATTTTCAATTTCCAGTTGGTGAATTGACAATTACACTTTGGAATATTACAAATATTCTAGGATTACCTATTACAGGTAACCTATATATTTTGATACACAGTTAAATCCATCTGAAATAATCAGGAGATATCTAGGCATTATGCAACCATCGGACATAGGAAGAAATAGTTTTGTCACGGTAACTTGGCTTCGGGGTAATTTTATGGATTTAGATAGCACTATCGACGGTCCAGTCGAGATCGATGATTTAAGGGTACGTATTTATTTTAAGATTTACTTATTAGTTAATTTTAATAGCGTGTTAATTTTAATATGTTAGAGCATATTTGCTATGTTTGTGTTGGACAATGCTATTTTTCGACGGGCAGAGAAATAAAGTAAACGTGCGACTATTACCTTTCTTAGATAATCTAAAAGAATCTATTCATCATGCATGGGGAGCTGCTACCTTAGCATATCTATATGCCTGTCACGCCCAGAACCAGAATACTGGCAAGTAGGTACGGATCAGGCCAGTTACGTATACCAAAGTACTCCAGTACTCCGAAATAACGTATAAGCTGTATAGATGGGGGTCACTGCTACAAACCAACAGTCAATCTGGTCACATAATCCTAGATATCTCAGTCTCAAACAAGAAGTAAGGTACAAGAATATGATCATCATGCATATAAGACAGTAAAGCGTCCCAAACTATAATATATAGATGATCATGAAGCTAATACAAAATGAAGAACTAGCAAGACTAAGTAATACATGATCAGCTCTAGCTGCATTCTAGAAATATAATATCATATCTAAGCCCGTAGGCCAAATGTCAAGTCCAAAACACGAGCTAAACACGTGCTCGGTGGCTAAACGCCTCAAAAGAATATGTACAGAAAAGAGTGGGTAAGAGAAAGAACACCCACTCAAGTCCCTTGGTGCTCCGGGGGGTCACCATCGAAGGAAGGTCTGGAAGATCCTCGGGCTCCTCAACTAGATCTGGTCAATGCAAAACAAGTGGGGTCAGAACCCCAATAGCAAGTACCACAAAGGAAGCCAAACTATGAACTAAAACCAGCATGCAATTTATAACATCTCTAAGATAAAGCAGTAAACGAGACTAGAATAGTGAGTTGGTACCACAATGTTTACGAAAGAAAACTAGAACATGCAAGAAGGATAGTAAGTGAATATATAGAATAAACTGGACATGTGAGCATGGGGAGAAGCCGAGCATGTAGTAGGAAGAATAGCATGTAAGGAATGACAGGAAGCTAAGTACTACAATAAGATAAACTAGAGCAAGACTAGACTAGACAAGAATGGACTCCATCCATCAATCACGGCCAAGCAATGAGTACGGCTTGATACTTTAGCTAACTAGGGTTGCCACAATCCTAATTACTAACACATGCAAGTTTGAGAAATCAAAGTCCAGTTACCTGCCTGCTACTACCTGAATGATCCAAGCCAAAAAGAAAACAAGTATAGCAGATACTCTGCAGTAAGATACATATGTTTTAAAGAGGTGCCCCACTCGACGGTGTGCTGGAAGAGTGCTCATCATGACAGATAGCTCCAAATCCCATTATATATATATATATTATATATATATATATATATATATATATTATATATATAAGACCAAAGGGCAGCAGGTAACCGAAAGTCTCCAATGATCTAGGTAATCAAGCGAGTTGTTTAGTCCTTAACATTTTCTTGTTGATTCTGGGTGTGGCATTCCGCAGAATCTATCCTAGACATGAGACATGCAAGACTGGACAAGACAAGCATTGTGCACTACAATAAGCCACAACAAGATATGACAATATCAAGACAAGAGTGCGCTACGACGAGCCACTATCAAGGAGCTAGACATGTACTAGAATCAAGAGTGCGCCATGACATGCAATATCATGTAAGCAAAGAAGGACATGTATCATGAGTGCGCCACGACGGGCAACTATCTAGTAAGCAAGAAGGCATGGCAACAATTATCATAGCTTGTAAGAAAGAATCTATCAAAAGACATATCATGGCATGTGGGAAAGAATAATTAAAGCTAAGTACATTTTAGAAAAATAATTGAACATGTGCTAGTGTCAAGTGTATATAGGGTGTACAAGCATTCTCTAACTATACAAGATCATCTTATCATGTTAAAAAATCATTATAGTCGAAGAAAATATCAAAAACGGACAGAAACGGGCAAAAACCACAAAAACAGCATAAAACGGCATACCGGCGGTATACCGCGGCATACCGACGGTATACCAGTCTAAAGACAGAAAGTTTCTGGTGCAAAAATTGGTATACCGTGGTATACACCGGCATACCGTCGGTATACCGGTTTTTCAAACATCAACAAAATTCAGATTTTTACCAAAACTTGTTTCGGCCATAAAAACTTCATTTTAAATCGAAATTCGGACTTTAAAATCAAAATTGCATAGAATTGAATTTCCTACAACATGAAACTATTATATTTCACAAATTCAAAGATTTGATAGATCAATATCTCAAAATACTCTAAAAAGAGGTTCTCGGGACACCGAAACGGATTTCGATTGCCACCAAACTCAAAATCATATACTAGCTAGGTAAGGACCTATATATATATGTGACCAAGATCCATGATGGTAACTCTAGTATCACTCTTGATACCAAGTTTTCTACTAAGTCATTATTGGGTTTTTAACAGAAAATCAAATCTTGCTTAAAAAAATTTTGGAAACATGCATATATACGAGAATCACCAGGAAAACATATTTAACACAATGAGTTTAGGAAAATTCTAAGCATTTAATACCAAGGAAAAAAAATGACAATAAATTACTATTGTTCAAGAATTTGGCAAGATGTACTTGCCTAGGTTAATCTCCAAGCCTAATCTTCTACTCCACCACCAAGAGGGGTACGAAACCACACTCTAGGCCTCAAGGCCAAGCTCTTGGCAAGCTTCAAGGGGGGAGAGAAGGGAAGAATAAATGAAAAGAGAGTGAAGAGAATGAAAAGAGAAAGGAGAGAGAAAGTAAATGGTATATATAGAAGGGAAATTAATCTTAGCCATTGGATCATGATCCATGTGATGATCTAAGTCAATCCTAACCATCCAAAGAAAACCAAGTGTCCATTGGATAATAGGGTGCATCTTCAATATTACGAAAATATCTAAACTATTCACAAAAATATCCGAAACACTATTCATGAAAATATCCGAAATACTATCATGAAAATATCCGAAATCAAAATATCTAAAGTGTAGAAAATCTGTCCGGGCGGTATGCCGTCGGTAAACACCGGTATACCGGCGGTATGCCGATCAAGGAGAAAACCTATAGTTTTGGGAAAAATTTAAAGCATTACGAAAACCAAGAAAATACGAAATACACTACAAAATACTATCCGTATATAAGTACCGATACTGTGAGACGAGTCTCATAATGCCAGCTTGACGGAATTTGCTAGATCGAATGGTTCAAAAAATTTGTTTGGGTGCATGACTCTGGTTCAGGTAATAAAAAATTAATACCTAAATTGATTTCAATTATATACATTTTTTGAATACCATATTATTTCTGTCGTAGGTTTGGTGCTATGAGCATTTCTTTATTGGTCGACCTGTAACCAGCATTACAAGTGATGTTAGAATTTTTTCGCTTGCTACGCGATGGGCCACAAATGTAGTAGACCTATCATAGTTTACATAAGGATGTTTCACTCTACATGGGAGAATTTGATACGTTACAGTGGAATGAGGTAACTACTCAATTTAGTAAAAAAATTTACACTATAATTGTCAATCCAGTTAATAGATTTGCACAAATTTATCGTATAAATTGTCATCCAATTTGTTATATGGATACCCTACTCGGATGATGAAAATGCTCCAGAAATTAAAAGGACATCGTACAATCTAAGCCTACACAAATCCTATATTATATACGATTGTTATACTATGTATCATCTGGCAGATCGTGTTCTCCGACAATTCGGTTATAGGCAGATAATTCCAGATGACCCACCTTGCATGAGTTATGATATAGCCAATGCAAGAAACAGAATCGATAGTGCTAGAGGTGCCTGGTATACGCGATTCCAGGATAGTAGTATGGCAGAGCTACCCCGAATAAGGCACAGTGATGAATGTAAGTTCTAACTTACGTATATTTGGACGGGTAGCGTACACAAGTGTATTTGTCTTATGATTGCTTTTACGAAATGCAGATAAAGGCGACTTGACTTATAGACAACGGTAGGGAGCGCCTCGTATGACCAACAGAGCATACAAATTTGAGGAGCCACGGTTCAAGTCTAAAGCCGTAGATGAATCTAGTACGAGCTTTTGTTGATGGCATATCTGAAGCGGTACGACATTACTACTAATTCAACTTAAGATATATTATCACAATTTTAATTTGCACATTTCAAATTTTAGGCTATTATGAGCCAACATATATCCAAGAACCAGAGAGTTATTTGTGGCCGCATGGTCGGGAGTGGATGCGAGATATTTTAATTCACGTAGATTCACTGAGTCTTGGACGGGATCCTGATATGCCTCCATTGCATACACGTATCCCAACCGATTATTCGGGTGCTACTATTCCCCTGAGACATTCACGACATCATAGGGTGGACGATCCAGAGGACGAGGAGGAAGACGACGCTGCTGGAGAGGGCACTGCTGGAGAGGGCACCAGCCAGCAGTATCATGGAGAGGGCGCTGCTGGAGAGGGCACCGGTCAGTACGCTGGAGAGTATACTAGCTAGCAGTACGCTGGAGAGTATACTAGTCAACAGTATGCTGTAGAGTATACTAGCCAGCAGTACGCTGTAGAGTATACTAGCCAGCAGTACGCTGAAGTATACTAGCCAACAGTATGCGGGCATGGGCACTTTCTCAGCTTTTTATCCATATGATCATCATATAGCATCTCAGCAAATCAACAATGTCATAGCGTATTCGTTTGATGACATGTATATTACTCACAGTTGATTACGTCCCCATCAGCCCCGGTGCCTACTCAGGAGGTCGAGGAAGAAAATAAAGACGAAAGAAGAGTGGAAGAGGATCCAGATGAAAGAAGAGTAGAGGAGACCATAGAACAAAGAAGAGACCGACTAGGCCTCAGACGTGTAGAACGAAGCCATTACAAACGAATTTCTGCAGATGAAATTATTTGTAATGAAATAAAATTTTATTATGGAATGTTTAAAAGTTGACATAAATGAAACAATTTGAGTATGTCTAAAATGAAAAATAGAATTTGGTACTACAATATTTTACTCTCTTGGTTGACTTGTACATTTTCTTCTATTGTGTCCCATCAAACCATAATTGCCGCAGCGAAGTTCTCTTGTCGATGATTCACGTGGTTTGATGCATTTTTCTTTGACTTTCCAGCTTTGCGCCTGACATCTAGAATTCCAATTTCTCTCCTAACCAAAGCAGCTTGAATGTTGTAAGGAACTGGAATTGGTTCCATCTGTGGCTCGTACACACTTCTCATTCTGTCAGTAGAAAATATTATCGGATAATAACTTTCAATATCATGACTGCAATATTGACAAGCAAAACATGCATGTATACTTGGTATGTAAGTATGATAACACCTTAAACATGAAGATCTTTCATCTAACCGTACAACATATATTCTACTCGATGCACGGTCTAATATTTCAAACAAATAACTATCAATTCGTAATATTTGAAGTTGATGTCTCTCGTTGGTAATAGATGTCATAGTCTTCAACATCTTTGGACAATAACTCGTGTCTAAATTTCTAGCGTGGTTTCTGTTTTTGTCATAAGTGTTATAATCTTGGCTCTAGTACCATCGAGAAGTGTAGTTATTGGTTTATCACGTAAGCTCTTAGTCCAATTGTTAAAACATTCAGCAAGATTAGAAGTGTTAATATCTAATCTAGGACAAGGAGCGTATGCTGTAATTCAATGTGCAAAATGACGATTTTCATCATTTACACCAACAAGCCAATTGTACATCATCATGTTCTTAGCTTTAATTATTTCAAACAAGTACTGTACATCTGTTTGATTATACGATCTAGCAAGCGAGTCTAACAATCGATAAATTTTTTTCCTTCACAATAGACTTCATATTCTGCTTAAAATGTTGAATGTAAAAAAATAAAAGATTCTGGAAAAATATCTCGCATAGCGTGTATTAATCCTTTTTTGCTTATCAGATATAAATAAATTCTACTCCAATCATTAAAATAACTTTCAAATGATATTCTAACAGTATTTAAAAACCAAGACCAAGAATCAGTATTTTTACCTTCAGTAACAACATAAGCAATCTGATACAATTAATAATTAGGATCATGAGCACAAGCAATAAATAAAATACCTTGATATTTGGATGAAAGAAAAGTGGCATCAGTGCTAATGTAACACCCAGTTTTTGGAATGATGGTATTTTTAAATTTTGTATTTATAATTATGATTTAATTGTATTTATATCACATTATGATTTTTTGGTGATTTTTAATCAATTTAAAACTATTTTAAGTCATGGCTTGTGATTTTGACTTTGACTAGTTGAGACCTTGTAGACTAGCCTATAAGCTAACCCTAGCTATGGTAACCCTAGTCTAACTTAAGTTAGCCCATTCTAGTCACTTAGGATTTAGTTTTGAAATAGGAAAATCAAGTTTAAGTGAAATGACTTATGGTTTAATACAATGATTTGTGATTTTCATTAAATGACTTATGACTTAAGCCATGGCCCATAACTAGAAGCCCTAACCCTAACCAAACCCTAAGTGACCAGCCACATAGGGATCCCCCTATATAAACACTTATTCATTAGTTCTTGCCTCTTTTATATCATTTCAACACATAGGAAAAGAAATTTTGTCCATTCTTTTCAATCCATAGATTTCTCATTTTAAATTCTTTTA
>JANAVB010024997.1:11670597-11829230 GCA_029216955.1 Iris pallida | reverse complement strand
TCACTGCTTCACAATTTGAATCCCATTGTGGTGAAGCTCAACGACGAAAACCGTGAGTAGTTTGTATGAAGAGTTCCACATCTTACTGTTGTAACCGTCTGTTCCATATTTCAGTTATAATACATATATCTTGAAAATGGTTTGTCGCTGCATGAGTGTGGGTACGCATCTCGAAGGAACGAGTTATTAAATGACAAGAATGATGATCTTTGCGGAATATGTGCCGATGGGGGAGAATTACTTTGTTGTGATCTGTGCCCCAGAGCATTCCACAAAGGTATGTCGATCCTTTTATTATTTGCTTACATGATGCTAGATATGCATGCAAGTACAGTTAGGAATTTATTTCTGTGGTTAACAAGTTTGCCATAGATGCATAGCATAATAGACATTCTTTGTTCTTATACATGCTTGGTCGGTTACATGATCCAAGTTCTCTATTGAAGGTATGCTTAGTCGGGCATTGTTTTATACATGAGGACACTTGATACATTCATCATTTACCATAACATTCCTCTACTTTAGATTTAATTTCGAACCAGTATGTAATTGATTCAATATGGAATCATGAATAGTCATTGGCTCAACCTGTAGATAGTAATCTATACTTTCTTTCTCTCCCAGTAAATATTTATACTGGGTTAATTTATTTATTTAATACTAAATATGAGGGCAACCATGGGTGAAATGACGAATTGCGCTACTGGCCTAAAAGAAAGTAAATGTAACAAATATGTGATCAAATCAACATTTATTGTTATAATTGTTCTTGGTGGCTACGGAAAAGCAAAGTCACGTGTAGACTTAGAACAACATTTCAAAAAAAAAAATCTTGAGAATACATGTCTTACCGTTTTAAAATTAAGGATATAAGAAATAGAAAAAATAATATGAACAGGATGATAATCTACTTTACCATACATCAGGGAGTTCCTACTAACCATATTGAAGCGCAGAGACAAAATTTATTAAAAAATAATTGCTAAAGATTAAAATCTACATACATGTACTTGATGTTCCATTGTGGAGGAAGTTCCCTACATAATCGTCTTCGTTTAGGGCCTGTTTGGTAAATGGTATTTGGGGGATGGATTTTTTCCCTGGGAATTGGAAGGGGAAAGTAAAAATCGTGTGTTTGGTTCGTAGGATTTGGGGGGACATGAATTTGGAGGGGAGGAGAACTGCAGTTCCTGTCCCCCTCCAAATCACCTCCAAATCCATGTTCCCACATCCTCTTTTTTGAGAGGATGTAGGTTGGAAGTGGCTGGAGGTTGTCGACGTCGACAGAAAAAAGAGATGGCCGGAGCTGTTCATACCTACGGTCGTCGAGCGAAGAGGAGTTGTTCATACCTACGGTCGTCGACGAGGTCCACGTTGATGACGTCCATGGAGGCGGTGGCCGGAGAAGAAGAGAGGTGGCCGGAGGGTTGGGGGACGGAGGCCGTGGCCAGAGGGTTGGGGGTCTATGGAGGCCGTGGCCGGGAGGCGGTGGAGAGGGGATCATGTGGCAGTGGAGAGGGGATCGGGTGGCGGTGGAGACCGACTGGAGTGATTTTTATTATTTTTTTTGGGTGAGAGAACTCTCTCCTCCCATGAGAGCCAGAGAGACGTGAGTGAGTGAGTGCTGTTGAGAGAGTAGGTTTTTTTGTTTGTTTTTGTGAGTGAATTTTTTGGGTGGGTTTTGTATTTTTTTATTAGATTCTTTTGACTTAAAATAATAATAATAATAATAATAATAATATAATAATAATAATAATAATAATAATAATATGAGAATGAGATTCAAATAAAAAACAATTATATTATTATTTTAAATAAAATAATTATCATATTTTTATATTATAATATATATTCAACTTCCCATTTCTCACTTCTATCTCAACCAAACACCCTTGTCCCCTACTAGGGACAAGAAAATACATGGATTCCAATCCTTCTTTCCTCCTTGGAAGTCTAAATCCAAATCCAAATTGACTTCATGTTTACCAAACAGTTTGAGGGAAGTCATTATATTCACATGTTGCATAGATATTAATTAATACAAGTTTGGGCCCACATCAAAAGCATTTTAAAATTTATGTTTCCAGAAGATGTGGGTTATATGTTTGGGTTTCTTATCTAATTTCAACTGATTGTGATGGGTGTTCGCATTATCGGCCGATACTATGGGTACCAGGGTATGTCCTTGGTATGTCCAATGCAATGAAGGTGTCGCTCTCTATCCTGGTTAATTCACAAAGAAAAAATTAAAAGAAAAGGAGAAGTACGACAAAAAGCACCATCGACAAAGTAATTTGACTGTATCGAAGATCAACATGCTACAATGTGTCAATAAAGTTCCTTATTTAGACAAGGTAACCATTACTATTTGTCAAACTTTTATACTATAATTCACAACGTTCATACATCTTAAAGGTATTCAATTTAAAACTAGACCCTATCTAATAGGGTGTCTTTCTTCGTCATTACATGTTACCATGCCAAAATGACACGATATACTAGACCCTATCTAATGTTGTTTATACTCAAACTCTCTCATTCATTAGTGTACGTGTAGAATTCTTTCCGTTCCAACGTTATTATTTTTCTTACCCGCCACCAACTTTCTTCTTGTCCTTAGAAGGCTTTTGTCTTCAAAAGGCTTTTCAGCTTCCACCATTGTTAACAATGTACAAGTATGCCCTCTTCCACTTTTATATTGGTTCTCTCTCACTCTCTTCCTTGTTTTTCTATTTATATTATGCAATCTAGGTTATGGTTTATCTAGGTTTCCAAACTTTTGCTTACCACCAACTTTCTTACCATCTTTAGAAGGTTTGTCAGCTTCCACCACTATTTACAAGTATGAAGTATGCCCTCTTCCACTTCTATGTTTGCTCTCTTTCTTTTATTCAGTCTAGGTTTATTGAGATTTGTTGTTATGTAGGATTTTGTAGAAAATAATTGTTGGATAATTTTATTGATGGACTACTTCACTACTTATAGGGAGTCTAGCTCCTCTACATATAACATATTCCGATGTGGGACTAAAAGTCCCTTATTGATTCTCAACACTCCCCCTCAAGATGGGCGATAGATACTGATCATCCCCATCTTGTTACATAACTTTGACAGACTTAATGAACTAAGACCCTTAGTCAGACAGTCTGCAACTTGTTCTTCTGAGCGGACATGGTCAATCTTCAGTATCCCTTGTTCCAGCTTCTCCTTGATGAAGAATCGATCAATCTCGATGTGCTTCGTTCTGTCGTGCTGAACTGGATTGTTAGCTATACTTATTGCAGCTTGACTATCGCTCAGAAGACGCAATGGTGCTCCCTTATCCAGCTGCAACTCTGTCAGCAATGCTTTCACCCACAGCAACTCTGACACTCCCAGAGCCATTGCTCTGTATTCTGCTTCAGCTGTCGACCGTGCTACCACTGACTGTTTCTTGCTTCTCCATGAGACCAGATTTCCTCCTACAAAAACACAGTATCCCGTGGTAGACCTTCTGTCGTCTATGCAGCTCGCCCAGTCTGCATCACAGTATCCCTCAACTTCTATGCGTCCATTCTTCTTGAACCATAGTCCCTTTCCCGGCGTTCCTTTCAGATACCTCAAGATCTGAAATACTGCTTCCATATGACCCTTTCTTGGATCATGCATGTAGCGACTCATTACACTCACCGCAAATGAGATATCAGGGCGAGTGTGTCCCAGATAAATCAATCTTCCTACAAGTCGTTGATATCTTTCACGATCAACGGGCTCTCCTGCTTCTGCTCCCAACTTGCACTTCTGGTCAATTGGAGTGACCGCTGCTTTGCATCCCAACATCCCTGTCTCCTTCAGCAGATCTAGTGTGTACTTTTCTGTGAGAGAACAATTCCTTGCTCGCCTTCACACACCTCGATACCTAGAAAGTACCTCATCGCTCCTAAATCCTTCACTTCAAACTCCTTTGCGAGTTTTGACTTCAGTTTAGTGATCTCGACTTCATCATCACCTGTGATCACTATATCATCCACATATACAGCAAGTATAGTGATGTGGCCTCTTGCATGCTGGAGGAAGACCGTATGATCTGCATTTGTTTGACGGTATCCCATGCCTGTAACAGCCTTTCTGAATCTGTCAAACCAGGCTCGAGGAGATTGCTTGAGCCCGTATAGCGACTTCTTCAGTTTACACACCTTTCCTTGCGACGTCCCTCCGTTTGATGCCGTCGCGTAGCATCCTGGCGGGAGCTCCATGTATACTTCTTCTTGCAGGTCCCCATGAAGAAAGGCATTCTTCACATCCAGCTGGTACAGCTTCCACCCATAATTCGTTGCAATGGAGACCAGAGTTCTCACGGTGCTCATTTTTGCTACTGGGGCAAACGTCTCATCATAGTCTATGCCATATGACTGTGTGAATCCTTTTGCAACCAACCTCGCCTTGTATCGCTCGACCTTTTCTTCTGGCGTCTCTTTCACTGTGTACACCCATTTATCCCACAGCTTTCTTCCCTTTGGGTAATGGAACCAGCTCCCATGTCTTTTTTCTCCAGTGCCCCAAGTTCTTCCATCATTGCAGCTTTCCACCTTGGATCTTTCTTTGCTTCCTGCCAACACTTGGGCAACGAAGTAGAGTCTAACGATGCAATGAAGGCTCGATAATTCGAAGAAATGTTAGAATAAGACAAGAAGTTGGCAATGTCATGTTCGTAATCATCAAAACGAGCAGGAGCCTTACCCGCATTGATGCGAGAAGATCTCCTTAAGGGAGCAATAGGTGGTGGAGAGATCATACCATCCGAGTCGGAGAGATCCGCATCAGAATTCGAGTGATTCAGTGCGGGGGCAACATCTTCAGGAGTTGGGGCAGTAGTAGACGAGGGACTTGGTACAGTAGGCACAGGGCACGGCATAGGCACAGTACTGGACTTCTGTTGTCTCCTTCTGTAGACTTGGAGCTCATTTTCCCTTGTCTGTTGCTCCCCTGTGTAACATATGTATCTTCTTCTTCTTCATCTGTATCTGAGTCACTGTGTTCTCCCCCTTTCGTCCAGTTTTCTACAACCGGACACGTAACCGATCCGACAACCACATTTGGGCGTATTATCTCCCCCTCACATCGAACACCACCTGTGTTAGGTGTGTCACCAAATGCTGAACCGTCATCCGAACCATAGTATGGTTCGAGTTCTCTGAAAGTAACATCCATGCTGACAAACATCTTCCGCTCGACTGGACTCCAACAGGCATAACCCTTCTGAGTCGCCGTGTAACCGACGAAGACACATTTAATAGCCCTAGGATCCAATTTGCCAATGCCTGGCCGATTATCTTGGACAAAGCACACACATCCAAAGACTTTTGGTGGAACAATGTATGTCGTCGCCCCAGTAAGTAATTCCAACGGTGTTTCCAGTCCAATATTTGAGATGGCATTCTGTTGATAAGATAAGAGGCCGTCAAAATAGCCTGCCCCCAAAAGTGTTTCGGGACATTCATAGCCAGCATCATCGTCCGTGCAACTTCCAGCAGGTGTCTATTTTTTCGTTCCGCCACACCATTTTGGGCCGGAGTATAAGCACATGAAGTTTGATGAAGTATTCCATGAGTGGAAAAGTACTCAGCAACCAGCTTATTAGTATACTCCGTCCCATTGTCTGACCGGAAACACTTAATTTTAGCGCCATATTGTGTTTTCACCCGTCGATGAAAGTCCTGAAAGGCCTCAAGGACGTCACTCTTATTCTTCAGAAGATATACCCATGTCACGCGGTATAACAGTCAATAAAGGTGACGAACCATCGAAAGCCGTTAATACCAGTCGTAGGACAAGGGCCCCATACATCTGAATGTATCATGTCAAAAGCAGCTGAACTCCTATTCCCCGTGCTCACATACGTACTTCTGGTATGTTTGCCCAACTCACAAGCATTACAGAATAACTTCTCTTTATTAGCCCTTTGATATAAGGACGGATACATTCGACTCATCACTTTAAAAGAAGAATGACCGACACGCTGGTGGTGGAGTAGCAAGTCGGTTTCAACACTGCGACAGGAAGCTGCTGGTGGTGCGTCTGCAACCAAGGATGCCAATGCGGTGTCCAGTCCAGTCATGTCTAAATACCACAGCCCCTTATGCCATGTGCCAGTCCCAAGTCGTCGTCCTGTCCCCTTCTCCTGAAAAGTCACCTGAGGAATGTCAAAGGAAACAGTACAGTTAAGATCAAGTATAATGGCACTAATGGATAGGAGATTGACAGGAAAAGACGGAGCATGTAGGACATTGGTTAGAGTGATGGAGGGGGTGCATGCGACAGTGCCTTTACCCATTACAGGGCGGGATGTACCATCAGCGGTCTGAATACTCTCGGCAATGGTAGGTGAGTATATCCCTGAAACGCATCACGGGACCCCGTGACATGGCGAGATGCCCCAGAGTCCATAATCCATCCTGACTGATGGATAGAAGCAAGAGCACGTGCAGAATCATCGGTGCTGGTTTGGGCAAAGCAAGCGAGGTGATCTCCCGAGGTCGAAGATGCCCCAGGACAGTCGATCGAACCCATCTTTGTGCCTCGCAACTTCTCAAGAAACTCCCGCTCAAGTGGGGTTATTTCAGTCAGTTGATTCTCTCCCCCTTCCTCCGCCAGATTTGCTTTGTGTCCTCCCCTCTACCGCCATATCCTCCTCTACCACCACGTCGGCCTCCACGACCCCGTCCTCAATCAGTAGACTGATTGCGCAAGGGTTTCGGACAAAATCGGATGTAATGTCCGGAGTCACCACAATTGTGACAAACACCACCCATAGATGGAGGGTGATTGAAGGCAGCAAGGGCAGACTTTTCAACCGCGGCTGGCTCCCCTGGGAGGAGCCCTTGTTGGGCATCAACTTCAGTCGAGCTTCTTCCTGTGTCATAACAGCTATAGCTTCTTCCAAGGTCGGAAGCGTGGGTTGGGATAGGAGGATATTTCGTCGCTGCTCAAATACAGGATGTAGTCCCTTCAGGAATTTCATCATACGCTGCCGGGAAATATAAGCCAGGAACGTCTGAAAGTACTTTGCGAAGGCTGGTTCGACTTGTGCATCTTCCATCCCAAGAGGATCATAATGATCCAGATCAGACCAATACTTCTTCAACAGGGCCGCATACTCAGAGATGGTACGGTCGTCTTGGGCCACCCTATCGAGTTCATCTTGCAGTTGAAATACTCGCATAGGGTTGCCGGAGCCGGAGTACATATCTTTGAGAGTTTGCCATATATCAGCAGCAGCCTCCATAGCCTCGACATTGCCCGACACCTGGTCGGTTAAAGAGGCAGTCAACCACCCGGCCACGACGTTGTTGACAATCTCCCACACAGCAAACTCCTTGGTGGAGTGATCGGCTGGCGTCTTGGCTTGGCCAGTGACATAGCCAACCAAGCCACGTCCCTTCAGTATCCGCATCGCCTGCCGCGACCATTTCAAGTAGTTGGAAGTGCCTTCCAACTTCGTCTCCAGCTTCTCCAGCTTCCCCATTTTGTAAGGTGACGGATCCACATCAGTATGGATCACACGTGGGGTTACCTCGGTTAATCTCTTGGATAAGATATCATCAACCAAGGCCTTCAACTCTTCGGCCGTCAGTTTGCCACCGATCGAATCCATGGCGTCTTCAACTGTGAACGCAAGTCGTCGTTCTTCGTCATCGTCGGAGTCTGCAACTGACCCAACGTCGTCGTCTTCGTCGTCGTCGTCGTCGACGTCGTCTTCTTCAACGCCAGAGACTTTACTAATGCGCTACTAACTTGGCCAGCACCGGCGCGCGCAAGACATGATCAGTCTCTGCATAGATCCCGATGTGAAGAAGGAATAACAAATAAAGCATTTGTTAGTTCCAAACGGCGTAAGCATGGAACAGAGTTGGTGCAAATAAAGATTTGACAGCCGTCTCTATTCGAAATACGCCGTTTTTTTTTTTTTTTTTAAAGCTAGGGTTAGGGTTTGATGAGGCTGCTAGGTCTAGGATTAGGGTTTCTATGGCAAGAAAAACTAGGGTTAGGGTTAGGTTTGATGTGGCGTCTGCTGGAGAGGGGGGGGGGGGGCGGGGTGCTGGTCGCGGGGGGGGGGGGGTGCTGGTCGGGGGGGGGGTCGGGGGGGGGGGGGGGGTCGGAGGGTCGGGGCTGTGCTGGAGTGGATGCTTGAGGGTCGGGGCTGCGGGGGGGTGCTAGGGTTAGGAGGGGCGCTGGAGTAGGGGGAGCGGGGGGGGGGGGGGGGGGGTGGGGGGGTCGGGGCTGCGTCAGGAGGCCGGGGCGGAGGGGGGTCTGGAGGAGGGAGGGCGCGGGAGGCCGCTGGGGTCGGGGATGCGTCAGGGGGCCGGGGGGGGGGGGGTCGGGGATGCTACAGGGGGGTTCGGGGGGAGGTTCGGCTAGAGAGAGAGCGAGAGAGAAAGAAAATTTTTTTTTTTTGTGGAGAGAGAGAGTTATGGCTCTGATACTATGTAGAAAATAATTGTTGGATAATTTTATTGATGGACTACTTCACTACTTATAGGGAGTCTAGCTCCTCTACATATAACATATTCCGATGTGGGACTAAAAGTCCCTTATTGATTCTCAACAGATTTTAATGAGGAATTCTATGGTTTATAGTTTATAGTCAAAATTAGGAATTTGACAATGATTTCCATATGTTTTGGCCAATATCGATACTTATATGTAGTTCTGGATCAGATTGGCTAAATCCCGATATGTACATGTTTCTTATTTGTTTTCGACAAAGATTTAAACCCTTACTGGCATATTCAATTACTAGTTGAGTGATATTTTCAGATATTAAAAAAAGTAAAATACGTGTACATTGCAGAGTAGACATCTAAGAGCCTGTAAATCTGGTTAGGCAGCAATTTGAGATGTTTCAATATTGAGGCATTACTTCGAGTACTTTTTTTTATTTTGAAAAAAGAAATGCATAGGCAGTGTATAGTGCTTCATTCTTTATTTATTTTCCTTTTGTGCTCTGTGCAAGGTGAAAAGCAGGAGTTTTGGGATGGCTCGGAGAATTATTTTTCAAGTGATTACATTTTGCAATACCTATCGGTATCAGTATTTGGTGGTTTCACAAGTTTATTGGTTACCCGGTTACCTTACGACTGTATGCAGCTAAAAAAAGAAAGATACAAGAATAAAAGAAAAAAGAACAGGCACAGCAAATGCATCCAGTTTCTCTGCTTGTAGAAGGAAACCAGATGGCGCTGCTTGTACATGCATTTCATGTCGCTGCAAGCATCATCCTGGAGGTGAAATTGGAGGTAACGATGATGGTGAGAGAAGGGGGATATAGCTTCTGCTTGTTTGGAAGTGAGGACTTCAGCCCCGGGGGGGGGGGGGGGGGGGGGGGGGGGGTTGGAGTTTGATGCAGGGAGTAGAGAAGGGGGAGTACAGCTTCCTTTCTCCACTCCAGTATATTCCTTTTTCATCTTGTTTTTGGGGAACTATTAGATAACATTTAAGCCCCAGAAGCTGCTACCTTTAAAAGAAGGGCCCATCCCTTGCAAGCTGCTACCTTTTGAGTAGGCTGCCATTGTTACCGTAGTCTATGAGAATGAACTTTCTTACTTAATATGTTTTGATTTGCTGGACCCTGCTTTTGTGCTTAACACCCTTTTTTTTTTCCAGTGGTATCATTGTTAGAAATGTCTTTTGTTTGCTGGAGCGCATGTATGTAATAATTGTACCATTTTTGTTCCATATTCATGTACCAACTACCAAGGTTATGTTTCATTTTTCTTGTCCGCTACGTTGTGCATGTGGTTCTATCATTTGGTAGTATAATTTTTAAGTGCTTATTTTTCTATTTATTTGTGGATTTTTGTTCAGTATTTATGTCTGTTGTTTGAACTGTTCTTTCAGATTGTGTGGGTTTGTCAAGCATCCCTGAAGGGAAATGGTATTGTCCATTTTGCTGCAAGATGCATCAAAGAGTTCATAATGATAATGCACGCGCTGCAGGAAGGGTTCCAGGTGTTGATCCTGTAGTACAGATAATGAAATGCTTACGTATCATGAAAACTCCTGAAAATATTGATCATGGTTACGAGATATGCAGGTTAGCAATTTTGTATAATGATGAAACACACTTAGTGGAATCGCCTACTGCAATTTTCCATCTCCCGAATTCTGTTAATTTCATGTGCTGATAGCTTTGATAGTTTGAAACTTGTAATTTTTGTTGTCCAGGTCTGAATCTTCTATTTCTTTCACTAGGTTTGAATATGAGTAATCATTCTGACATTGTTTGCAGAAAGCATGAATTCAACACCTCAGAGTTTGGTCCAAATACTGTTATAATATGTGATCAAGTATGTTTTCAGTCCTCTAAGCAATTCTAATTTTACGTTAATGAGCTTTCATTACGCGCTCTTGACCTACGACTTAATCATGCAAATGCTTACTTTTTTTCATGCTTCATAAGCTCACTGTGTTATGTTATCTGTTTAGTGTGAGAAGGAATATCATGTTGGGTGCTTGAAGGCTCCTCGTAATAAGGATGATTTAAAGGTACTTTCATCATAAATTTAATATGCAATTTATTGAGCGTTATTTGGTTTCTGTTGTGGGAATCCTGACTATACCTACTAGTTTGTAACAGGAAGTACCGGAAGCACTATGGTTCTGTTGCAATGAATGCAGCATGATCTACACTTTTCTTCATGATTTAGTTCTTCGGGGAGGAGATCCGGTGCCGGACATTGATTTAGATATTATTAACAATAAGCGAGAGAAACAAGGTTTAGTGAAGGATGCTAATTTTGAGTTAAGATGGAGGCTTCTTAGTGGCAGTATGGAAGGTGATGAAAACGATCTTCTTCTTGCCAGAGCTCTCTCTATTTTCCACGTAAGTTCCTATTTTATGTATCAATAGAATAGTTAATAAGTACCAGGTGTATATGTAGAAATTTTCTACTTCTTTTGGTATTTTCATGAGGATATGTGTTAGGCACTGAAATGGATAGCACATAGGGGGATAGAGTTAAATTTTTCTTGAAGTATATATATATATATCAACTGATGGGTGGTACTTTCTAGATCTCGTATAGAAAATGATGGTTAGTACTTAGCAGTTTATATTTGCTGGATGCATTGAATAAACCATTTAGGATAGCAATAAAGGATAGACGGACAATCGTGGGCTTATTTTATACCTAATTGAACTTATTGTCTGGCTGCAAAATGTAACAATTTTATTCTTAGGAATACAATTATGCAATCTACTACAAATGCTGCATAAAATATCTTTCTTCTTGATTGGACGCTTTGTGCAAGTGTGTCAAGAGACTGGACATGACAGAATCTTATGGGGTGCATGTGTTATGTTTAGTATTGCAACTTATTGTTGTGTGACACTGTCATTTAAATGTGCAATACATCATAGTCTTTTATACCTATAATATCACTGATATAAATTGGTCAAATGTCTTCTGTATTATCCTCTACAGGAGTCTTTTTACCCTATTATTGACTCTGAGACAGGCATGGACCTTATTCCACCTATGGTCTATGGGTAGGGAAATCTTATGTTGTCTTTTGTTATTCTCTGGAAAGTTATTTTTCTATCCATATAGGGGCATTCCCTTTTTTTAATCAAGTTTATACATATTTATTTTGCTTACAGAAGCAAATTTTCTGAAAACTGGGACTACAGAGGAGTGTATTGTGCAGTTTTAACTGAGGGGTAAATTTTGTTTAAAACATGTTAATGTTAACATTTCATGTCAGAAATACACTTAATTTGGTGGGTCTCTTACCTTGTGATACTTTGTAGCTCTTCTGTGATCTCGTCTGGGATTTTAAGAGTTTTTGGGACTGATTTGGCGGAACTTCCCCTTGTTGCAACGAGAAAGGAGAGGGAAGGATTGGTGAGTTGAATATGTTTTATGTTTCTCTTTAAGAAGTGTTCGATTTCATGTTTTGCGAGAAAGTTGATGTGGTAGAATTTGAAGTCCTGCAATTTAATACTTTTTTTTAGTAATAGTCCATGGGAACATGAAGTGTTAAAAGTTTGATTAAGAAAATATATAAATACATCTATTTCAAGGTATTAAAACTTGACTACGACATGAGGAAATCACCAAGTGAGTGTGCATACACATAAGAGGCTTGCTTGTATTGAAACTCATCATTAATGGACCAAGGGTTAGTTGTGAAAAAGAATATCCGAGTTATATCCTTCGAGCTCTGTCATGGGCTTAGGATAGTTGATACTGTTCTCTGAATTATTCTACAGTGGTCAATTGACTCGTGTACGATTTCCTAGTAGCTATTCGCTCCTTTAGTTTGAAATTATGTTGGAAGCTTTTGTTTGTGTTTGCATTAGGCTAGGCTGATCACTGTTTTTGTCTACAGGGCTACTTTCGTGCTCTTTTCTCATGTATCAAGAGACTATTTGTATCCTTGAAGGTAAAATATCTTGTACTTCCTGCAGCCGAGGAATCTGAATCTATCTGGATCACAAAGTTCGGGTTTACAAAAATTACCAGCAATCAGGTGGATGTTCTTTTTTGCATCAAAATTTGCAGTACCTCATCTTCGTGTGACATTATGGACTAATATGATTTCATTTCTTGCAGCTGAAAGGCTATGCACCGGGTGCCAGAGCAATGGTCTTCGAGGGAACATCGGTGCTTTTCAAGCAGCTTCAGAATGCTTAGGTTACCTGTGCATAAGTGCAATGAACAGAACAAGTATATTTTGTCATAGCAGTGTTTATGTGACAAAAAACTAGCGGCGGAGAGATAATATTTATGAACTATATATAGAAATGGGGGAAGAAGAATGTTAACTATATGAAACAATGGAGGGAGAAAGTGTGTAAATATGTGGATAAACCAAAAATTCCGAAACATATAAGATTTTGTGTGGTCAAATTAGCTCTTACTTTCTATCTTCAGGCACCGTCTTTTTGTCAAGTCCTCTTGTTTGGCAGATATGTCTTCTAATCAAACTTGTTATTTACCTCCAATGGAAAAGAAATCGGTCGTCAAGTCTTATTGAGTGCCTTGTGTAGTAATGATGTAGTGTGATATGTTTGGCAGGTTCACTCGAGAGAGAACTATGGGAGCAGAGAACGTGACTTCGGGCGACTACATGAAAAAGAGTGTTGAGAACTAATAAGAGATTTAGTCCCACATTGAAAAATGTAGTATGAAGAGGAGCTAGACTCCCTATAAGTAGTGGAGTAGCCAATCAATAAAATATACAACAATTATTCTAATCAAACTTGTTATTCTTGTCATGTCACGGGGTCCCGCGGTGAGTTCCAGGACTATACTCACCTACCGACGCCGGAGAGCATTCAGACTGCTGATGGTAACTCCAGCCCTGTCATGGGTAAATGTACTGTCGCATGCACCCCTTCTCTGACTCTCACCAATGTCTTACATGCTCCGTCTTTTCCTGTCAATCTTCTTTCTATTAGTGCCATTATTCTTGATCTTAACTGTACTGTTTCATTTGACATTCCTACGGTGACTTTTCAGGAGAAGGGGACAGGACGACGACTAGGGACTGGCACATGGCATAAGGGGCTGTGGTACTTGGACAGGACCGGACTGGACAAAGCATTGGCATCTCTGGTAGCAGATACACCATCGGAAGATTCACGGCGCAGTGTAGAAGATGAATTGCTACTCCACCACCAGCGTGTCGGTCATTCTTCTTTTAAAATTATTAGTCGCATGTATCCGTCCTTATACCAAAGGACTAATAAAGAGAAGTTATTTTGTAATACTTGTGAGTTGGGTAAACATACCAGAAGCATGTATGTGAGTTCAGGAAGTAGAAGTTCAGCTGAATTTGATATGATACATTCGGACGTATGGGGCCCTTGTCCTACAACCGATATTAACGGTTTTCGATGGTTCGTCACTTTTATTGATTGTTATACTCGCGTGACATGAGTCTACCTTATGAAGAATAAAAGTGATGTCTTTGAGGCGTTTGGAGACTTTCATCGTCGGGTAGAAATACAATATAGCACTAAAATTAAGTGCTTACGGTCTGACAATGGGACGAAGTATACAAATAAGAAGGTTGTTGAGTATTTATCCACTCATGGAATACTACACCAAATTTCATGTGCCTATACACCGGCACAAAATGGTGTGGCCGAACGGAAGAACAGACACCTGTTGGAGGTCGCACGGACGATGATGCTGGCTATGAATGTCCAGAAACACTTATGGGGGCAGGCGGTGTTAACGGCCTCTTATCTCATCAACAGAATGCCATCTCAGGTATTAGACTGGAAGACACCGTTGGAGATGCTTACTGGTGCAACCACGTACACTGTACCACCGAAAGTGTTTGGGTGTGTATATTTTGTCCAAGATAATAGGCCAGGAGTTGACAAACTGGATCCTAGAGCGGTTAAATGTGTCTTTGTCGGGTACACAACAACTCAGAAGGGATACGCATGTTGGAGCCCAGTTGAGCGGAAGATGTTTGTAAGCATGGACGTTACATTCAGAGAACTGGAACCATATTATGGTTCGGATGACGTTTCAGCGTTTGGTGACACACCTAACACAGAGGGTGTTAGATGTGAGGGGGAGAAAATAAGCCCATCTGTGGTGGTCGGATCGGTCCCATGCTCGGTCGTGGAAAACTGGATGACAGGAGGAGAAAGCAGTGACTCCGATACAGAAGATGAAGAAGATACATATGTTAAACAGGGGAAGCAGCAGACAATGGCAAAGGAGCTCCAAGTCTACAGAAGGAGACAGCAGAAGTCCAGTACTGTGCCTGTACCGTGCCCTGTGCCTACTGTACCAAGTCCCTCGTCTACTCTTGTTCCAACTCTTGAAGATGTTGCCCCCGCACTGAATCAATCTGATTCTGATGCGAATTTCTCTGACTCTGATGGTATGATCTCTCCACCACCTATTGCTCCCTTAAGGAGATCTTCTCGCATCAATGCGGGTAAGGCTCCTAGTCATTTTGATGATTATGAACATGATATTGCCAACTACCTGTCTTATTCTAACATTTTTTCGAATTATCGAGCCTTCATTGCATCATTAGACTCTACTTCGTTGCCCAAAAGTTGGCAGGAAGCAAAGAAAGATCCAAGGTGGAAAGCTGCAATGATGGAAGAACTTGGGGCACTGGAGAAAAATAAGACATGAGAGCTGGTTCCATTACCCAAAGAGAAGAAAACCGTGGGATGCAAATGGGTGTACACAGTAAAGGAGATGTCAGAAGGAAAAGTGGAACGATACAAGGCAAGATTGGTTGCAAAAGGATACACACAATCATATGGCATCGACTATGATTAGACGTTTGCTCCAGTAGCGAAAATGAGCACCGTAAGAACTCTGGTCTCCATTGCAGCAAACTATGGGTGGAAGCTATACCAGTTAGATGTGAAGAATGCCTTTCTCCATGGGGACTTACAAGAAGAAGTGTACATGGAACTCCCGCCAGGGTACTACGCTACAGAATCAGACGGAGGGACATCGCATGGAAAAGTGTGCAAACTAAAGAAGTCGCTATATGGACTCAAGCAATCTTCTCGAGCCTGGTTTGACAGATTCAGAAAGGCTGTTACAGGCATGGGATACCATCAAGCAAATGCAGATCATACGATCTTTCTTCAGCATGCAAGAGGCCACATCACTATACTTGCCATATACGTGGATGATATAGTAATCACAGGTAATGATGAAGTCGAGATCGCTAAGCTGAAGTCAAAACTTGCGAAGGAGTTTGAGGTGAAGGATTTAGGAATGATGAGGTACTTTCTAGGTATCGAGGTATGTGAAGGCGAACAAGGAATTGTTCTCTCACAGAGAAAATACGTACTAGATCTGCTGAAGGAGACATGGATGCTGGGATGCAAAGCAGCAGTCACTCCAATTGACCAGAAGTGCAAGTTGAGAGCAGAAGCAGGAGAGACAATTGATCTTAAAAGATATCAACGACTTATAGGGAGATTGATTTATCTAGGGCACACTCGCCCTGATATCTCATCTGCGGTGAGTGTAGTAAGTCGCTACATGCATGATCCAAGGACGGGTCATATGAATGCAGTGTTTTAGATCTTGAGATACTTGAAAGGGACGCCAGGGAAAGGGCTATGGTTCAAGAAGAATGGATGTATAGAAGTTGAGGGATACTGCGATACAGACTGGGCGAGCTGCATAGACGATAAAAGGTCTACCACGGGATATTGTGTCTTTGTAGGAGGAAACTTGGTCTCATGGAGAAGCAAGAAACAGTCAGTGGTAGCACGATCTACAGCTGAAGCAGAATACAGAGCAATGGCTTTAGGAGTGTCAGAGTTGCTGTGGGTGAAAGCGTTGCTGACAGAGTTGAAGCTGGACAAGGGAGCACCGTTACGTCTTCTGAGCGATAGTCAAGCTGCAATAAGTATAGCTAACAATCCAGTTCAGCACGACAGAACGAAGCACATCGAGATCGATCGATTCTTCATCAAAGAGAAGCTAGAACAAGGGATACTGAAGATTGATCATGTTCGCTCAGAAGAACAAGTGGCAGACTGTCTGACTAAGGGTCTTAGTTCATTAAGTCTGTCGAAGCTATGTAACAAGATAGGAATGATTAATATCTATCGCCCATCTTGAGGGGGAGTGTTGAGAACTAATAAGGGATTTAGTCCCACATTGAAAAATGTAGTATGAAGAGGAGCTAGACTCCCTATAAGTAGTGGAGTAGCCAATCAATAAAATATACAACAATTATTCTCTACACTTGGTAATGATTTTTTCACTAGCTTTTAGGTATTTTTAAACCGACCGTTTATGAAAACCCGTGCATGTTAATTTTTTTGAGCTACTGGATTTGGTCGGTTCAAAAACCTCTGGTGTAATGTATTTTTGGGTGGCTTTACAAACACCCCAAATCAGTAGGTTTTGGGTGGCTTTAATATTTTATTCCATCTATATCCTTGCCTTGTACTTGTCCTTGGAGCTCCATTGGGTGCAGAGTTGTTTTCTGAGACAAGAATGTAGGAAAGGTTTTTTGATGTAGAAGTTACATTCATGACCATAAATCCATATTTTATCAAAAATTACTTTTATTTATATATGGACATAAAGGTAATTTTATTATTATAGAAAACTTTCAGAATCGTTGGTTAATGAATTACCAAGCATGGATTTGACAGGTTTAAAAGTCGCTACTTAAAACTACCAAAAATCGGATCCCTCATAACTGTTCATTTCCGCTACTCTAAAAATACCTCATAACCGCTACCCCAATAATTACCAAGCAGACCCTAAGAGGCGAAGTAGTCAATGGCACGTTGGGAACGCGGTGTGACCCAAATCGGAGTTGGCCCATGAGGTGAGATATTGAATTGGGCCTATATACCTTAAAAAAAGAATACACATGAACGTTCAACACCATCTGTCTTGAACCAATTAGAGCCGTCCAAATTAGTCTCGTAACCATGGGCTCTGATACCACTTGTTGGGAACGCATCGTGACCCGAACCGGAGTTGGTCCATGAGGTGTGATATTGAATTGGGCCCATATGCCTTAAAAGAGAATTCTCATGTAAGGCCTAAACCAATTCCAATTATCTACACCTCAACCGGAAACGAGATACAATCGAACATGGCACTGGAAATCTCTCTGTGTTGCAATGGGGATGTTGATCTCTTGGTCATTCATGTAACATTGACAAGGACACAAGGCAAGATCCTGGGGATACCCAATCTTTCTGTTACACTATACTTTAAGGGTCCGCTTGGATTGAGGGTTAAGAGAGTTAACTGAGGAAAAGTTAAGTGAGGGTAAAATAAAATTAAGCTTGGTTTGAGGGTGAGGGTTTAAGAGGGAGAGTTATAGAGGGTTAAGTGAGGGTTTATTTCACCCTCTTTTGTCCATTTTTTTAACCCTCCAAATCGGAGGGTTAAGGAGAGTGATTGAAGGATTTTGTTTAAAAAGTCATAAATATCCCTCATTTGTTCTATAAAATATCATGATTTTTCTTCCATTTTTTTGTTGTCAACATGTTGCTCCGTACCTTCCTAATTTGTGAAGATATTTTGACAAGTTATAATTAAAATTTCAATCAAATTTAATTTTATGACATATGTAATAAGGTTATTTTTGTAACTATCATACTTTTATTAATTCTCTTCTCACTCAAAACCTTCAATCCAAGCAAGAGTTATTAAATACCCCTCACTTAACTCTCCCTCCAATCCAAACAAGGTTCTATGTATTGACTCTACTCCCCCTCACTTAACTCCCTCTCATTTAACCCCACTTAACTCTACTTATTTTTTTTCCCTCAATCCAAGCAGACCCTAAGGGATCTTGTTAATCTGTGGTCTCATCTTTGTCGAGATCACAGAGATGGAAGTTTTGACGATTTATTATGTGTTGGTTATCTGGGAGTTCTACCAACTTGTAAAGACACAAGGTGGTATACTAAACTTGTTTAGTGTCAATTTGACTGTAATTTTACTCTATAATTAGGCCGAATTAAAACGTCACCTGTCCGTAATTGTAGTGGATGGGGATTTAAGGAGAAATCTCTCCTATGACCCTTGTAGAGGACCACATTAAATACAAATATGCAAAACACACTTGCCACACTAGAGTTCTGCATCCATCACTTGCTAAAATACGGAAATGAACTAACATGAGCTTGCTGCAGCTGAAGCTGCAGTTACAATATATAAAAAACAAGAGATTCTTAGGTTCAGTTCTAGCAAACAAAGTGGTAGTACCTACAGTAGCAAACCTTTTTATTCAAAGATGACCTGAACTGGTGCTACAAACTACTAAAAGAAAAGAAAAGGATACAACAGAACACCAATATAGGAAGTCTGAAATGCCAAAGGATTCAAGTTGCCCTGTCCGGAGAAATACTTTCATCTTACATATACATCCACTTCTCAACAAGATGATCTCATTCCTTTCGAAGAAAAGCGTACACCGGGAGCAAAGACGGCGCAAAACGCCGCCTTCGTGCCCCCTCCATTCAGGACAGGTCCAAGGGTAAATCTGACAAGACTTCGGACTTGAGCAACCCCCCTTCGTTGGACAATCTTCCGGAGCATTTGGCTTTCTTAGGACCGGCCCAGCCCAAATCCAACTTAGGGGGCAAGGGGCAACCAAAATTAACTCCGACTAAGATAACCCAACCCTCCGGGCCGGCCTGCCTTCACCCTCTCCGGTGTGCAATAGAGCTTGTTATGATGAACACTGTAGAAAATAATGTTTGGATGATTTTATTGATGGACTACTTCACTACTTATAGGGAGTCTAGCTCCTCTACATACTCGATATTCCGATGTGGGACTAAAAGTCCCTTATTGATTCTTAACACTTCCCCTCAAGATGGGCGATAGATATTGATCATCCCCATCTTGTTACATAGCTTCGTCAGACTTAATGAACTAAGACCCTTAGTCAGACAGTCTGCAACTTGTTCTTCTGAGCGGACATGGTCAATCTTCAGTATCCCTTGTTCTAGCTTCTCCTTGATGAAGAATCGATCAATCTCGATGTGCTTCGTTCTGTCGTGCTGAAATGGATTGTTAGCTATACTTATTGCAGCTTGACTATCGCTCAGAAGACGTAATGGTGCTCCCTTGTCCAGCTTCATCTCTGTCAGCAACGCTTTCACCCACAGCAACTCTGACACTCCCAGAGCCATTGCTCTGTATTCTGCTTCAGCTGTTGACCGTGCTACCACTGACTATTTTTTGCTTCTCCATGAGACCAGATTTTCTCCTACAAAAATACAGTATCCTGTGGTAGACCTTCTGTCGTCTATGCAGCTCGCCCAGTCTGCATCACAGTATCCCTCAACTTTTATGCGTCCATTCTTCTTGAACCATAGTGTCATGCCCCAGAACCAGAACACTGGAGAGCGGGGGCAGACATAGCCAGCTACGTATAACGGAATGGAATCTACGCCGCTATACGGTCACGACTGTCTAGATATGTGAGGGTTTCACTATAATCCATCAGTCTCTTAGGGTCATAAAATAGCCTATTGTCTCAATCTCAACCAACTAATAATAGTTACAAGATGTCAGACCACCAAATACACAATAGTAAGGCGTCCCATACATTACATATTCGGAATGATCATGAAGCTAGTCGTGACAAAATGTGAGGACTAGCAAGAGTTCAGTCATACATGATCAACCCCCGGGGCTTGTCAATCATGTTACAGCCCGTAGGCAGACAATAATTAAAGCTGCAATCGAGCTAACACTTGCTCGTCGGCTAAACGCCTCAAAAGAATAATTTATAATATTACAGTGGAAGAACAAAAAGAAACCCACTCGAGGCCCTGGTTACGCCTGGTGGTCACCATCGGGCTGGAAAGCAGGGAGATCCTTTGGTGCTGCTCCGGTATCTGGCCATACAAAACCAGCTGGGTCAGACCCCAGAAAGAGCAAGTGCCACAAAGGATGCTTCACTTAAGGACTAAAACCAACAAATCATTAGCATTCAACATGTAAGAAAATAATAAGTAACACAGATTGAGGTTGTGCAATACCAATGCACTTGTCCCAATCAGAGAAAAAAATTGAGTGAAGCATTATTGACATAAGACAACTGGAGAATCATGCTAAATAAAAATATAGCTAGGCAATATATGAAGAGAAGACGAAGGTACTATTCCAGAAGCTAGGTTACAATTCCTAAACCAAACAAGGACCGAGATTGTAACCCTTCGCCTGAACAGAACTTAATCTCTGATCATTTATTGCTAAAGGTGACAATCATTAAGGTGAAAATGAGAGAGTACAACGATAAAAGTGACAATGAAGAGTACAATACGCTAGAGTGACAATAGAGTTCAATCATTATAGTAACAATCTGGAGTAACAATCATTCAATCATTCTGGTACAATCTTGCAATCAATCACTTCTAGACAATACTATACTGGACTAGACTCCATCCAATCAATCACGGCCAATCATTGCCTACGGCTTTCTACATTAACTAACTAGGGTTATCATAATCCTAGTTACTAGCAAGATACAATGAGATGCTCCAAGTAGTCACAGGCCCTGCAGCTACCCAGGTTATCCAGGCGAACATTATAGTGACAATTTAGAGAGTTCAATCATTAACGCGATAATCAGAGAGAGTACAATACACTAGAGTGACAATAGAGTTCAATCATTAAAGTGACAATGGAGAGTGCCCCACATGACAGTGGGCTGGAAATGTGCCCTACCCGTCGGCAGGCTACAAGTCCAAACATTTACGGCCGAAATAACGGGGTCGCCTGTAACTGGGGAACATCTCTTCATGACTAGTGAATTATTCTAGTTATTAACCTTAGTCCATTTCAGTAGGTACTTCTGACCGTGGTACTCAGGAGTCCCCTCCTAGACATGATGCAAGACAGGACTGGATTATTTGTACAAGCACAATCGTCCACGGTGTCCAGGTTACTTATACAAGTCATGTCATGTCAGGTAGCCGTCGCAACAGCTTATCCAGATATATCATGTCAGGTTAGCATGCCAAGTTTACTGGTCAAGAGTGTACCACGACGGGCCACTATCAGGTCATGTCATGTCAGGTTCAATTATCACTTCCAAACATATTAAATAAATTCGTGATTATCTAATTCAGGATAAAAGGCGTAAGGATATAAAATGGGCATAAAAATATACAATAAAGGTAAAGATGCACGCCATAGGAACTCAAGTTACACGAGGGGTTACAAGACATGGGAAAATAGTAATAAAACAACAGTACACAGAGCTATAGGAGAGCCATGCGGCTCAGGCATATGCGGCCAGGAATGATCCCATGCGGCTGGGGAGAGAACAGCCCATGCGGCTAGATAGGGTCAGGCACATGCGGCTGAGCTAGGAGGAGGGTCATATGCGGTTAGCGGGGAGGGGTGGACCCTATGCGGCTGAGGATGGACTCGACCTCATGCGGTTGCTGGGTTCCGCCCTTATGCGGCTCTGGGAGAAAGTTCTCATGCGGCTCGCGGAAGCAAGGCCTATGCGGCTCAAGACGTGCGGGGTACTATGCGGCTGGGGTCGAGCGAGTTCCATACGGCTGGGAAGAAGTTCTCATGCGGCTGGGTCAAGTAAAGTCCCATGCGGCCAGCGGAAAGAGAGGGCGCATAAGACTAAGTCAGATCATTCATGCGGCTGGAAGAAACTTCTCATGCGGCTGGACTGGGAAGCTCAGTCATGCGGTTAAGTAAGAAGGACTACATACGGCTGGAAGGAATACTTGCCGCATGAACTTGTCATGCGGTCAAGTGCTGCCATGCGGCTCAGGGCTGTGCTTCTTCTCCAATATTTCTGAGAAGAAGTACACCATGAACCCATGCTTCCAAGCTCCATGAAACCTTCATCCAGAGTCCAAATCCGAACTTCCATAGCTCAAAACGGGGCAGAATGAAATGCTCTACAACATGGAACCATCAAAGCTCAGAAATAACAAGATTAAGTAGATCAAAACCCAAGAAATCCAAAAATAAAATAAACTTAGATCTACAAGAATCTGGCCATGGAAAGTAAAAATGCCAAGTACTAAAGTATAATAAAATACTGTAAGAAAGAGAATGAAGCAATAAAATTGGAGTCCCTTCATGAAGCAAGTTGCACTTGCCTAGACCCATCTCCCTGGTAGGTGAAGAAGTAAATGGAAGAAGAAGAGGTTAATGAAAAGAGAGAAAGAAGAATGGGTAATAAATATTAAAGGTGGTGGTAGGTAGGGGTTCACCCTTGATTCATCATGAACCAAGGCAAAAACCAAGCCAAGCCGAACCAACCCAGAAAATAAACCAAGCCAAGAAGGAAAAGCTAAGCAAGGAATCGTGCAATACAAGATAAAATACGTATACGTATTCCAAAATACGTAATACGAACCACAGACATTACACATAGCCCCTTTCCCGGCGTTCCTTTCAGATATCTCAAGATCTGAAATACTGCTTCCATATGACCCTTTCTTGGATCATGCATGTAGCGACTCACTACACTCACCGCAAATGAGATATCAGGGCGAGTGTGTCCCAGATAAATCAATCTTCCTACAAGTCTTTGATATCTTTTACGATCAACAGGCTCTCCTGTTTCTGCTCCAAACTTACACTTCTGGTCAATTGGAGTGGCGGCTGCTTTGCATCCCAACATCCCTGTCTCCTTCAGCAGATCTAGTACGTATTTTTTTTTGTGATAGAACAATTCTTTGTTCGCCTTCACACACTTCGATACCTAAAAAGTACCTCATCGCTCCTAAATCCTTTACCTCAAACTCCTTTGCGAGTTTTGACTTCAGCTTAGTGATCTCGACTTCATCATCACCTGTGATCACTATATCATCCACATATACAGCAAGTATAGTGATGTGGCCTCTTGTATGCTGGAGGAAGACCGTATGATCTGTATTTGTTTGACGGTATCCCATGCCTGTAACAGCCTTTCTGAATCTGTCAAACCAGGCTCGAGGAGATTGCTTGAGCCCGTATAGCGACTTCTTCAGTTTACACACCTTTCCTTACGATGTTCCTCCGTCTGATTCCGTCGTGTAGCACCCTGGCGGGAGCTCCATGTATACTTCTTCTTAAAGGTCCCCATGAAGAAAGGTATTCTTCACATCCAGCTGGTATAGCTTCTACCCATAGTTCGCTGCAATGGAGACCAGAGTTCTCACGGTGCTCATTTTTGCTACTGGGGCAAACGTCTCATCATAGTCTATGCCATATGACTGTGTGAATCCTTTTACAACCAACCTCGCTTTGTATCGCTCTACTTTTCCTTCTGGCGTCTCTTTCACTGTGTACACCCATTTGCATCCCACAGCTTTATTCCCTTTGGGTAATGGAACCAGCTCCCATGTCTTATTTTTCTCCAGTGTCCCAAGTTCTTCCATCATTGCAGCTTTCCACCTTGGATCTTTCTTTGCTTCCTGCCAACACTTAGGCAACGAAGTAGAGTCTAACGATGCAATGAAGGCTCGATAATTCGAAAAAATATTAGAATAAGATAAGAAGTTGGCAATGTCATGTTCGTAATCATCAAAACGAGCAGGAGCCTTACCCGCATTGATGCGAGAAGATCTCCTTAAGGGAACAATAGGTGGTGGAGAGATCATACCATCCGAGTCGGAGAGATCCGCATCAGAATCCGAGTGATTCAGTACGGGGGCAACATCTTCAAGAGTTGGAGCAGGAGTAGACGAGGGACTTGGTACAGTAGGCACAGGGCACGGCATAGGCACAGTACTGGACTTCTGTTGTCTCCTTCTGTAGACTTGGAGCTCCTTTTTCCTTGTCTGCTGCCCCCCCTGCGTAACATATGTATCTTCTTCTTCATTCTCTGTATCTGAGTCACTGCGCTCTCCCCCTTTCGTCCAGTTTTCTACAACCGGACATGGAACCGATACGACAACTACATTTGGGCTTATTATCTCCCCCTCACATCTAACACCATCTGTGTTAGGTGTGTCACCAAATGCTGAACCTTCATCCGAACCATAGTATGGTTCAAGTTCTCTGAATGTAACGTCCATGCTTACAAATATCTTCCGCTTGACTGGACTCCAACATGCATATCCCTTCTGAGTTGCCGTGTAACCGACAAAGACACATTTAACTGCTCTAGGATCCAGTTTGCCAACGTCTGGCCTATTATCTTGGACAAAGCACACACATCCAAAAACTTTTGGTGGAACAGTATATGTAGTTGCCCCAGTAAGCATCTCCAACGGTGTCTTCCAATCTAATACTTGAGATGGCATTCTGTTGATGAGATAAGAGGCCGTCAATATAGCCTGCCCCCACAAGTGTTTCGGGACATTCATAGCCAGCATTATCGTCCGTGCGACTTCCAGCAGGTGTCTGTTCTTTCATTCAGCCACACCATTTTGTGCCGGAGTATAAGCACAAGAAGTTTGATGGAGTATTCCATGAGTGGAAAAAATACTCAGCAACCCTCTTATTAGTATACTCCGTCCCATTGTCAGACCGAAAACACTTAATTTTAGCGCCATATTGTGTTTCCACCCGGCGATGAAAGTCCCGAAAGGCCTCAAGGACGTCACTTTTATTCTTCATAAGGTAGACCCATGTCACGCGGGTATAACAGTCAATAAAGGTGACGAACCATCGAAAACCGTTAATTCCGGTTGAAGGACAAGGACCCCATACGTCCGAATGTATCATGTCAAAAGCAGCTGAACTCCTATTCTCCGAGCTCACATACGAGCTTCTGGTATATTTTTCCAACTCACAAGTATTACAAAATAACTTCGCTTTATTAGCCCTTTGATATAAGGACGGATACATTCGACTAATAACTTTAAAAGAGGAATGACCGACACGCTGGTGGTGGAGTAGCAAGTCGGCTTCAATACTGTGACAGGAAGCTTCTGGTTGTACGTCTGCTACCAAGGATGCCAATGCGTTGTCCAGTCCAGTCCTGTCTAAATACCACAGCCCCTTATGCCATGTGCCAGTCCCAAGTCGTCGTCCTGTCCCCTTCTCCTGAAAAGTTACCGTAGGAATGTCAAAGGAAACAGTACAATTAAGATCAAGTATAATGGCACTAATTGATAGAAGATTGATAGAAAAAGACGGAGCATGTAAGACATTGGTTAGAGTGATGGAAGGGGTGCATGCGACAGTGCCTTTACCCATTACAGGACTGGATGTACCATCAGCGGTCTGAATACTCTCCGACAATGGTAGGTGAGTATAGTCTTGAAACGTACCACGGAATCCCGTGACATGGCGAGATGCCCAGAGTCCATAATCCATCCTGGCTGATGGACAGATGCAAGAGCACGTGCAGGATTACCGGTGCTGGTTTGGGCAAAGTAAGTGATGTGATCTCCCGAGGTAGAAGACGCCCCAGGTCTGTCGGTCGAACCCAGCTTTGTGCCTCGCAACTTCTCAAGGAACTCCCTCTCAAGCGGGGTTATTTCAGCCAGTTGATTCTCTCCCCCTTCCTCCGCCAGATTTGCTTTGTGTCATCCCCTTCTACCAGCATATCCTCCTCTACTACCACGTCGGCCTCCACGACCCCGTCCTCGATCATTAGACTAATTTTGCAAGGGTTTTGGACAAAATCATATGTAATATCCGGAGTCACCATAATTGTGGCAAACACCACCCACAGATGGAGGTTGATTGAAGGCAGCAAGGGCAGACTTTTCAACCTCGGCTTGCTCCCCCTGGTAGGAGCCCTTGTTGGGCATCAACTTCAGTCAAGCTTCTTCCTGTGTCATGACGGCTATAGCTTCTTCCAAGGTCGGAAGCGTGGGTTGGGATAGGAGGATATTCCGTCTCTGCTCAAACACAGGGTGTAGTCCCTTCAGGAATTTTATCATACGCTGTCGCGAAATATAAGCCAAGAACGTCTGAAAGTACTTTGCGAATGTCGGTTCGACTTGTGCATCTTCCATCCCAAGAGGATCATAATGATCCAGATCAGACCAGTACTTCTTCAACAGGGCTGCGTACTCAGAGATGGTACGTTCGTCTTGGGCCACCCTATCGAGTTCATCTTGCAGTTGAAAGACCCATATAGGGTTGTCCGAGCCGGAGTACATATCTTTTAGAGTCCGCCATATATCAGCAGCAGCCTCTATTACCTCGATATTGCCCGACACCTGGTCGGTTAATGAGGCAGTCAACCACCCAGCCACTACGTTGTTGACAATCTCCCAAACAGCAAACTCCTTTGCGGAGTGATCGGCTGGAGCCTTGGCTTGGCCAGTGACATAGCCGACCAAGCCACGTCCCTTCAGCGTCCGCATCGCCTGCCGTGACCACTTCAAGTAGTTGGACGTTCCATCCAACTTGATCTCCAGCTTCTCCAGCTTCCCCATTTTGCAAGGTGACGGATCCACATCAGTATGGATCATATGTGGGGTTGCCTCGGTTAATCTCTTGGATAAGATATCATCAACCAAGGCCTTCATCTCTTCGGCCGTCAGTTTGCCACTGATCGAATCCATGACTTCTTCAACTGTGAACCCTATTCGTCGTCTTCTTCGTCGTCTTCGACGTCGGAGGCTGCAACTTCGGAGTCTGCAACTTACCCAACTACGTCGTCTTCGTCGTCTTTGTCGTCTTCGTCGTTTTCTTCGATGCCAGAGACTTTACGAATGTGCTACTAACTTGGCCAGCACCGGCGCGCACATGTAAAGTGAACACGTCAGGACACCAGAGAAGACATGATCAGTCTCTGTATAGAACCCGATGTGAAGAAGGAATAACAAAGAAAGTATTTGTTATTTCCAAACGGCGTAAGCGAGGAACAGAGTTGGTGCAAATAAAGCATTTGGCAGCCGTCTGTCTTCGAAATACGCCGGTTTTTTTTTCAGAAAAAAAGAGGACGGCTAGGGTTTGTAGGAGATGGAAAGGCGAGGGTTAGACATGGTGGTGGCTAGGGTTAGGGTTTGGGAAGGGAGGGCTGCTGGAGGTCGGGAATGGGGGGTGCTGCTGCTGGTGGCCGGAGGGGGGGGCTGCTGGTGGTCGGGGGGGGGGGGGGGGGCTGCTGGTGGTCGAGGGGGTCGGCGAGGGGGGGGGGGGGTCGGCAAGAGGGGGGGGGGGGGGGGGTGGCGGCCGCTGGTGTAGGCCGGCGAGGGGGGGGGGTAGGCAGGGGGGGTCGGCAAGGGGAGGCGGGTGGGGGAAATTTTTTTGTTTTTTGTTTTTGTTTTTGTGGAGAGAGAGAGAGAGGGTTATGGCTCTGATACAATGTAGAAAATAATGTTTGTATAATTTTATTGATGGACTACTTCACTACTTATAGGGAGTCTAGCTCCTCTACATACTCGATATTTCGATGTGGGACTAAAAGTCTCTAATTGATTCTCAACAAACACTATTATATATACCAACTTCAAAGTATAGCCTTTACTTTTGTGAACTGAGCAAGTTGGAATGGTGATGGCCATCTTCTGTTGGATATGCTAACACCACACTTTCCCCCTTTCCCAACATTTTTTTTCTTTTCATTTGGGCATCTTAGCATATACTAGGGTGTCTAAAACATGCCACTTTTGGGCACCTCCTCATGTGATCTCTCCCCCTCGTATCTGTTGATGTCAGAAAATTGCATCTAAAACGTTAAACTTTCAGCATATAAGGCAACAAGTTTTATAATATTACAAGTAAAGCCCCAAAACGAAAAAAAAAAAAAAAAAAAAAAAAAAAAAAAAAAAAAAAAAAAAAAAAAAAAAAAAAAAAAAAAAAAACAACGTAAAATCTATTTGTGAAATATACGTCCTATTTAGGCGCATTTTAAAAAAAAATTCATTTCAGCGGTTAATATTTAATCCTAGGTAAATATATGCCCTATATTTGGGCGTAGATTTTAGTGGCTTGGTAAGGAGAAGGAGAAGGAGAAGTGAGTTAAATTATTTTTAAAATTCAGTTATTTTTATTATCATAGTTAATTTAAATATTTTATTTAGAAGCCGATTTACCATGGTTTAGTTAGGATTAAATATTCCATTAAAATTTTAAATTTTTAGAAGCAGATTTACCATGGTTAAGCGGATATTTAATTTTTTTAAAATCTAGTTATCTTTATTATTATAGTTAATTTAAATAGTTTGATTAGAAGCAGATTTAGCATGGTTTAGTTAGGATTAAATATCTCCTTAAAATTTTAAATTTTTTAGAAACAGATTTACCATGGTTAAGCGGATATTTAAAAAAATTAGTTATCTTTATTATCATAGTTAATTTAAATAGTTTGTTTATAACCGGATTTACCATGGTTTAGTTAGGATTAAATATCCTCTTAAAATTTTAAATTTTTTAGAAGCGGATTTACCATGGTTAAGCGAATATTTAATTTTTTTTAAAATTACACAATACCCGTCCAAATATAGGACGCACATTTACCATGATTTAATTATGATTAAATATCTCCTTAATCAGACTTAACCACTGAAGCGGATTTTAAGATAATTAAAAAAACTTATGCCCCTAAATAGGACGTATATTTTAAAAGTGGATTTTATGTCTTTTTTTGGGGCCGAGTGGAAGGGTCGTCGCTCAACGGATAAAGGTTACTTTAGGGATAACAGGCTAATCTTTTCCAAGAGTTCACATCGACGGGAAAGTTTGGCACCTCGATGCCACCTGGGACTGTAGTATGTTCCAAGGGTTGGGTTGTTCGTCCATTAAAGCTGTACTTGAGCTGGGTTCAGAACGTCGTGAGACAGTTCGGTCCATATCCGGTGCGGACGTTAGAGCATTGAGAGGACCTTTTTCTAGTACGAGAGGACCGGAAAAGACGTACCTCTGGTGTACCAGTTATCGTACCTACGGTAAACGCTGGATAGCCTAGTGCGGAACGAATAACTACTGAAAACATCTAAGTAGTAAGTCGACCCCAACTCCTATTCCGAGTATCTGGTCTCTCCTTCTAAAATTATAAAATTTGTTGTCTTATATGCAATGCTATAAAAGTTTAGCGCGTCTCATGCAATTTTCTGTATAAATGTGGCAATGCCAAAGTAGAGTACTTGTTGCTATAGCAATAGCTAGGGATCTACTATGATTGCACTCTTCTAACCTATATCAAGGAACTTGATAGCATATGTATGGAACAGTACATGAAAGTATTGTTATTCAATGCAAGACTTGCACATCTAGCTAGGTCTGCAGTTAAAACCCATTAGGCATGCAACTCAGCCTCGGGTCATGTCAGCGAACCAAAGTCATTCAAGTCTTCTCCCATCTAAACCAGGTCGGCGAGTAGAAAATTTGACAAAATTTCATGACCATAAATTTTTATATAGGGTAAATTTTTTTTTTTACCTAAATTGTAAAAAAAATAAGAAGTTTAGAAAAATTGTAGATAGAGTAGTAAAACGATAATAGAGTTGGCGTGTGTAGACAGGAGAGTGGGAACGCACCAGGGGAGATGGAGTACGTACGGACGCGCCATGAGTGCTGGCGCGCTGCGTGGGGCCACGCCATGAGCATTGACGCGCGGCGTGGCAGCGTGGCAGAACAAATGGGGATGTGCCATGGGGGATGGGGCACGCGAGGGTGAACGCGCCATGGAGGTTGGCGTGCGGCATGCCTCCTGCTTACGCACCAATGAGTGCAGTTAGTGCACTGCTGACAAATGAGAAGGGAGGTGTGAGTGCACTCGTGACAAGTGAGAAGTGGTGTGTTGGAGACCCCCCTTCTTGGAGACCACCCTTCCGCATTGAAGACCCCCTCCCGCATTGGAGACCACTCCCTTCTTGAAGACCCCCCTCCCTCTTCTTCATAAACCCCTTACTCCTTCCTTACTCTTCACAGAACCTCTTCCCTATTCTTCATCTTCATCTTCATCTTCAATCTCTTCAAATTCTTCATCTTCATCTTCATCTTCACAGAGTAGCAATCTCTTCAAATTCTTTATCTTCTTTTCGAAGACTAATTGTTCACTTAAAGTAAGTTTTTTTTTTTAAAAATTGAATATAGATTTTCTATGAATATCTATATTACGAATCATATTTTTGAAAAGATATAACAGATGGCTCAACCGAATGACGGACGTATTTCCGGAAAACCGGTTACACAAGTCATCAGACCGGAACGAAACAATCATATATCTAAGATGATTTTTGACGGACATGTAAATTTAAAATGATAACTATCGTTATTATTTATTTATTTTACATAAATATAATAAATATAATTCACTTGTAGCTATATGATTATCCCTCCCGAGGCACAAACACGGGAGCATGGAAATTAGAGGATGCAAAGAGGATACCACAAATAGGAGTTAAATGCTGCCAAAAAGGAGTTGTTGCGTTCCCTTGGGTTTCAATATCTGGATGAAATTCAAAATTTAGTCCACAATGTGCACCTCATTTTTAGTCCCACTGAGCGTTGGTGGCCTCAACGCAACAATTTTCAATTTCCAGTTGGTGAATTGACAATTACACTTTGGAATATTACAAATATTCTAGGATTACCTATTACAGGTAAACCTATATATTTTGATACACAGTTAAATCCATCTGAAATAATCAGGAGATATCTAGGCATTATGCAACCATCGGACATAGGAAGAAATAGTTTTGTCACGGTAACTTGGCTTCGGGGTAATTTTATGGATTTAGATAGCACTATCGACGGTCCAGTTGAGATCGATGATTTAAGGGTACGTATTTATTGTTAAGATTTACTTATTAGTTAATTTTAATAGCGTGTTAATTTTAATATGTTAGAGCATATTTGCTATGTTTGTGTTGGACAATGCTATTTTTCGACGGGCAGAGAAATAAAGTAAACGTGCGACTATTACCTTTCTTAGATAATCTAAAAGAATCTATTCATCATGCATGGGGAGCTGCTACCTTAGCATATCTATATGCCTGTCACGCCCCAGAACCAGAATACTGGCAAGTAGGTACGGATCAGGCCAGTTACGTATACCAAAGTACTCCAGTACTCCGAAATAACGTATAAGCTGTATAGATGGGGGTCACTGCTACAAACCAACAGTCAATCTTAGGTCACATAATCCTAGATATCTCAGTCTCAAACAAGAAGTAAGGTACAAGAATATGATCATCATGCATATAAGACAGTAAAGCGTCCCAAACTATAATATATAGATGATCATGAAGCTAGTAATACAAAATGAAGAACTAGCAAGACTAAGTAATACATGATCAGCTCTAGCTGCATTCTAGAAATATAATATCATATCTAAGCCCGTAGGCCAAATGTCAAGTCCAAAACACGAGCTAAACACGTGCTCGGTGGCTAAACGCCTCAAAAGAATATGTACAGAAAAGAGTGGGTAAGAGAAAGAACACCCACTCAAGTCCCTTGGTGCTCCGGGGGGTCACCATCAAGAGGAAGGTCTGGAAGATCCTCGGGCTCCTCAACTAGATCTGGTCAATGCAAAACAAGTGGGGTCAGAACCCCAATAGCAAGTACCACAAAGGAAGCCAAACTATGAACTAAAACCAGCATGCAATTTATAACATCTCTAAGATAAAGCAGTAAACGAGACTAGAATAGTGAGTTGGTACCACAATGTTTACGAAAGAAAACTAGAACATGCAAGAAGGATAGTAAGTGAATATATAGAATAAACTGGACATGTGAGCATGGGGAGAAGCCGAGCATGTAGTAGGAAGAATAGCATGTAAGGAATGACAGGAAGCTAAGTACTACAATAAGATAAACTAGAGCAAGACTAGACTAGACAAGAATGGACTCCATCCATCAATCACGGCCAAGCAATGAGTACGGCTTGATACTTTAGCTAACTAGGGTTGCCACAATCCTAATTACTAACACATGCAAGTTTGAGAAATCAAAGTCCAGTTACCTGCCTGCTACTACCTGAATGATCCAAGCCAAAAAGAAAACAAGTATAGCAGATACACTGCAGTAAGATACATATGTTTTAAAGAGGTGCCCCACTCGACGGTGTGCTGGAAGAGTGCTCATCATGACAGATAGCTCCAAATCCCATATATATATATATATATATATATATATATATATATATATATATATATATATATATAAGACCAAGACCAAAGGGGCAGCAGGTAACCGGGAAAGTCTCCAATGATCTAGGTAATCAAGCGAGTTGTTTAGTCCTTAACATTTTCTTGTTGGATTCTGGGTGTGGCATTCCGCAGAATCTATCCTAGACATGAGACATGCAAGACTGGACAAGACAAGCAAGATTGTGCACTACAATAAGCCACAACAAGACATGACAATATCAAGACAAGAGTGCGCTACGACGAGCCACTATCAAGGAGCTAGACATGTACTAGAATCAAGAGTGCGCCATGACATGCAAATATCATGTAAGCAAAGAAGGACATGTATCATGAGTGCGCCACGACGGGCAACTATCTAGTAAGCAAGAAGGCATGGCAACAATTATCATAGCTTGTAAGAAAGAATCTATCAAAAGACATATCATGGCATGTGGGAAAGAATAATTAAAGCTAAGTACATTTTATAGAAAAATAATTGAACATGTGCTAGTGTCAAGTGTATATAGGGTGTACAAGCATTCTCTAACTATACAAGATCATCTTATCATGTTAAAAAATTATTATAGTCGAAGAAAATATCAAAAACGGACAGAAACGGGCAAAAACCGACAAAAACAGCATAAAACGGCATACCGGCGGTATACCGCGGCATACCGACGGTATACCAGTCTAAAGACAGAAAGTTTCTGGTGCAAAAATCGGTATACCGGCGGTATACACCGGCATACCGTCGGTATACCGGTTTTTCAAACAGCAACAAAATTCAGATTTTTACCAAAACTTGTTTCGGCCATAAAAACTTCATTTTAAATCGAAATTCGGACTTTCAAAAGTCAAAATTGCATAGAATTGAATTCCCTACAACATGAAACTATTATATTTCACAAATTCAAAGATTTGATAGATCAATATCTCAAAATACTCTAAAACAGAGGTTCTCGGGACACCGAAACGGGTTTCGATTGCCACCAAACTCAAAATTCATGTATACTAGCTAGGTAAGGACCTTATATATGTATATGTGACCAAGATCCATGATGGTAACTCTAGTATCACTCTTGATACCAAGTTTTCTACTAAGTCATTATTGGGTTTTTAACAGAAAATCAAATCTTGCTTAAATAAAATTTTGGAAACATGCATATATACGAGAATCACCAGGAAAACATATTTAACACAATGAGTTTAGGAAAATTCTAAGCATTTAATACCAAGGAAAATAAAAATGACAATAAATTACTATTGTTCAAGAATTTGGCAAGATGTACTTGCCTAGGTTAATCTCCAAGCCTAATCTTCTACTCCACCACCAAGAGGGGTACGAAACCACACTCTAGGCCTCAAGGCCAAGCTCTTGGCAAGCTTCAAGGGGGGAGAGAAGGGAAGAATAAATGAAAAGAGAGTGAAGAGAATGAAAAGAGAAAGGAGAGAGAAAGTGAAATGGTATATATAGAAGGGGAAATTAATCTTAGCCATTGGATCGTGATCCATGTGATGATCTAAGTCAATCCTAACCATCCAAAGAAAACCAAGTGTCCATTGGATAATAGGGTGCATCTTCAATATTTACGAAAATATCTAAATACTATTCACAAAAATATCCGAAACACTATTCATGAAAATATCCGAAACACTATTCATGAAAATATCCGAAATCGAAAATATCTAAAGTGTAGAAAATCTGTCCGGGCGGTATGCTGTCGGTAAACACCGGTATACCGACGGTATGCCGATCAAGGAGAAAACCTATAGTTTTGGGAAAAATTTAAAGCATTACGAAAACCAAGAAAATACGAAATACACTACAAAATACTTATCCGTATATAAGTACCGATACTGTGAGACGAGTCTCACAATGCCAGCTTGACGGAATTTGCTAGATCGAATGGTTCAAAAAATTTGTTTGGGTGCATGACTCTGGTTCAGGTAATAAAAAATTAATACCTAAATTGGTTTCAATTATATACATTTTTTGAATACCATATTATTTCTGTCGTAGGTTTGGTGCTATGAGCATTTCTTTATTGGTCGACCTGTAACCAGCATTACAAGTGATGTTAGAATTTTTTCGCTTGCTACGCGATGGGCCACAAATGTAGTAGACCCGTATCATAATTTACATAAGGATGTTTCACTCTACATGGGAGAATTTGATACGTTACAGTGGAATGAGGTAACTACTCAATTTAGTAAAAAAATTTACACTATAATTGTCAATCCAGTTAATAGATTTGCACAAATTTATCGTATAAATTGTCATCCAATTTGTTATATGGATACCCTACTCGGATGATGAAAATGCTCCAGAAATTAAAAGGACATCGTACAATCTAAGCCTACACAAATCCTATATTATATACGATTGTTATACTATGTATCATCCGGCAGATCGTGTTCTCCGACAATTCGGTTATAGGCAGATAAATCCAGATGACCCACCTTGCATGAGTTATGATATAACCAATGCAAGAAACAGAATCGATAGTGCTAGAGGTGCCTGGTATACGCGATTCCAGGATAGTAGTATGGCAGAGCTACCCCGAATAAGGCACAGTGATGAATGTAAGTTCTAACTTACTAGTATATTTGGACGGGTAGCGTACACAAGTGTATTTGTCTTATGATTGCTTTTACGAAATACAGATAAAGGCGACTTGACTTATAGACAATGGTAGGGAGCGCCTCGTATGACCAACAGAGCATACAAATTTGAGGAGCCACGGTTCAAGTCTAAAGCCGTAGATGAATCTAGTATGCGAGCTTTTGTTGATGGCATATCTGAAGCGGTACGACATTACTACTAATTCAACTTAAGAGATATATTATCACAATTTTAATTTGCATATTTCAAATTTTAGGCTATTATGAGCCAACAATATATCCAAGAACCAGAGAGTTATTTGTGGCCGCATGGTCGGGAGTGGATGCGAGATATTTTAATTCACGTAGATTCACTGAGTCTTGGACGGGATCCTGATATGCCTCCATTGCATACACGTATCCCAACCGATTATTCGGGTGCTACTATTCCCCTGAGACATTCACGGCATCATAGGGTGGACGATCCAGAGGACGAGGAGGAAGACGACGCTGCTGGAGAGGGCACTGCTGGAGAGGGCACCAGCCAGCAGTATCATGGAGAGGGCGCTGCTGGAGAGGGCACCGGTCAGTACGCTGGAGAGTATACTAGCTAGCAGTACGCTGGAGAGTATACTAGTCAACAGTATGCTGTAGAGTATACTAGCCAGCAGTACGCTGTAGAGTATACTAGCCAGCAGTACGCTGAAGAGTATACTAGCCAACAGTATGCGGGCATGGGCACTTTCTCAGCTTTTTATCTATATGATCATCACATAGCATCTCAGCAAATCAACAATGTCATAGCGTATTCGTTTGATGACATGTCATATTACTCACAGTTGATTACGTCCCCATCAGCCCCGGTGCCTACTCAGGAGGTCGAGGAAGAAAATAAAGACGAAAGAAGAGTGGAAGAGGATCCAGATGAAAGAAGAGTAGAGGAGACCATAGAACAAAGAAGAGACCGACTAGGCCTCAGACGTGTAGAACGAAGCCATTACAAACGAATTTCTTGCAGATGAAACATTATTTGTAATGAAATAAAATTTTATTATGGAATGTTTAAAAGTTGACATGAAATGAAACAATTTGAGTATGTCTAAAATGAAAAATAGAATTTGGTACTACAATATTTTACTCTCTTGGTTGACTTGTACATTTTCTTCTATTGTGTCCCATCAAACCATAATTGCCGCAGCGAAGTTCTCTTGTCGATGATTCACGTGGTTTGATGCGATTTTTCTTCGACTTTCCAGCTTTGCGCCTGACATCTAGAATTCCAATTTCTCTCCTAACCAAAGCAGCTTGAATGTTGTAAGGAACTGGAATTGGTTCCATCTGTGGCTCGTACACACTTCTCATTCTGTCAGTAGAAAATATTATCGGATAATAACTTTCAATATCATGACTGCAATATTGACAAGCAAAACATGCATGTATACTTGGTATGTAAGTATGATAACACCTTAAACATGAACAAGATCTTTCATCTAACCGTACAACATATATTCTACTCGATGCACGGTCTAATATTTCAAACAAATAACTATCAATTCGTAATATTTGAAGTTGATGTCTCTCGTTGGTAATAGATGTCATAGTCTTCAACATCTTTGGACAATAACTCGTGTCTAAATTTCTAGCGTGGTTTCTGTTTTTGTCATGAAGTGTTATAATCTTGGCTCTAGTACCATCGAGAAGTGTAGTTATTGGTTTATCACGTAAGCTCTTAGTCCAATTGTTAAAACATTCAGCAAGATTAGAAGTGTTAATATCTAATCTAGGACAAGGAGCGTATGCTGTAATCCAATGTACAAAATGACGATTTTCATCATTTACACCAACAAGCCAATTGTACATCATCATGTTCTTAGCTTTAATTATTTCAAACAAGTACTGTACATCTGTTTGATTATACGATCTAGCAAGCGAGTCTAACAATCGATAAATTTTTTTCCTTCACAATAGACTTCATATTCTGCTTAAAATGTTGAATGTAAAAAAATAAAAAGATTCTAGAAAAATATCTCGCATAGCGTGTATTAATCCTTTTTTGCTTATCAGATATAAATGAAATTCTACTCCAATCATTAAAATAACTTTCAAATGATATTCTAACAGTATTTAAAAACCAAGACCAAGAATCAGTATTTTTTACCTTCAGTAACAACATAAGCAATCTGATACAATTAATAATTAGGATCATGAGCACAAGCAATAAATAAAATACCTTGATATTTGGATGAAAGAAAAGTGGCATCAGTGCTAATGTAACACCCAGTTTTTGGAATGATGGTATTTTTAAAATTTTGTATTTATAATTATGATTTAATTGTATTTATATCACATTATGATTTTTTGGTGATTTTTAATCAATTTAAAACTATTTTTAAGTCATGGCTTGTAATTTTGACTTTGACTAGTTGAGACCTTGTAGACTAGCCTATAAGCTAACCCTAACTATGGTAACCCTAGTCTAACTTAAGTTAGCCCATTCTAGTCACTTAGGATTTAGTTTTGAAATAGGAAAATCAAGTTTAAGTGAAATGACTTATGGTTTAATACAATGATTTGTGATTTTCATTAAATGACTTATGACTTAAGCCCATGGCCCATAACTAGAAGCCCTAACCCTAACCAAACCCTAAGTGACCAGCCACATAGGGATCCCCACCCTATATAAACACTTATTCATTAGTTCTTGCCTCTTTTATATCATTTCAACACATAGGAAAAGAAAGGTTTGTCCATTCTTTTTCAATCCATAGATTTCTCATTTTAAATTCTTTTTAATTCTAGTTTCTTGCAATAGAGTCTAATAACCTTCTATTTTCTGATTGTGGAGTTTAATCCCAGCTTTGGGACAATTTGGGAGCATTTGGCTAGTAAGGAGGAATCCCCCATTTGGAGCTTTTTCAAGCTTTTGTACCTATAGGTAAAAATCCACAAATTGATCTAATATTCTATTTTCTTTGCATTTAGGGCTAGATCTAGGAGTTCCCTAGCTGTCCCTGAAGTTTGGGTCAATTTTGTGTCCGTTTGGTGTCCGTATCGGACACGTATCAATGTGTATATTTATGTGTTTGACAAAATGCCTCTTAGAACTTTTTATTCTTAGTTTTCAAAACAAATTATATAATTAGGAAGCCTATTATGTGTATATTGTAATGGTATAGGACTGAGTTAAAATTAGTGTGTTTTGATGTGTATTTTCGACACGGGGACACAAGGACAGAACTTGTCTGTGCACAGTACTTTGCCCTGCTGCTGCGTGTCCAGTTCTCACTGGACATGACACGACCTGGTATGCATTTTGGTGGGAACATAGGGGCACTGTCTGCCATCACCCACATGAAGTTTGAGGCAAAACGGTCGAGTGGTTAGTGAGAAATCTCACTCGCACTGATCGTAGCCTGACATGAGCGCGCACAGAACATGCGTCTGAAACGTGTCTCGTACACGCGACACGCGTGTCGTAGACACGTTGCAGATACTCAAGCGTGTTCTCCTAGTCCTGGCATACACATGTGCACGGCCACGTGTTACCACATGGCATGTGTCGTGCACTGGACACACGTGCACGCGTGCACGACGCTGTCGAGTGCACAGTTCTTGTGTTTGTGTTTGTGTTGTGTTTAGACACAAATGTGTCCAGTTTCTTGGACACTGGGACACCATATATTGACACCAATTGGACACATACTTATCACTTTAGTTGACACTTCACTTCTTCACTTTGGGACACACTCGAACACATGGCTGCACCATATCCTGATACTCTGGATTCATGGACACTCATTCACACATTCACTCTTCACATCTACTGCACACCACATGCCTGACACCATCTGCATATATCCTTGCCTGGACACACCATATTCTGATATATTGACACTGCATTGACACTTCACCATGTCCTGATACTTTAACACACTATGACACTCTTCACTGCTCATACTGTTTCTTATATTTTCCAGTTTGAGTTTTAATTAAGATTTGAATTTTCCTGAGTTTAATTGATTGAATGTTAGATGTATCAGATTTTACGATATGTTATGTTGGGTTTTCGAATGTATTTCATACATGGTATTTGGTATTGGTTAGGTCCTTGATGAACAATTTGGTTCAGTCATAGTTCCTGCTGACATCAGTGATTAGGATGAGCTATTGTGGTATTGGATTCCTGAGTTTAGGTAGATGTTGAACATTGGTTTAATTGTTAGTTTGATATTAGGTTTAATTTACCGGTTCATTGATTTCATGATTCTATATGATAGAGGGAATTTGAGGGTTCAGTTTTTGAGTGTGTGAGTGATAGAAAAATAGGAAAAAGGGAATGTCATGAAGGGGAGTGAATCTGTGGAGTGGAAGTGAGTCCTGTAGTGTAGGAGTGTGTGAATAGAGGCTTGGGTTTAGACTACCTATCCTACTTAGGAAATAACAAGTATCAGTGTGATAGAGATTAGGGGTAGTGTGAGGGTCTCTTGCCCAGGTAATGGGGAACCCATCAGTTGAGTGTTAAGTCAAGTGAAGGATGTAGCAGTGGCATTAAGAGAATGGGGTCGAGTATATGGCCGTGGCCAATGTTTTGTAGAGCAGCAGCATTGCTCTGCAAGCAGCATGGCATGCAGCCTCAGAGCATGCAACAACAATTCTCAGCTAATACAGAGCTTGCCAATGCAGTAGCATCAAGCCAAGTGGTTGCATTTGCGGCAAGGACAATAGCAGCAGTAGTAGGGTCTGCTGTGGGCTTTGTGTGTTAGCCTTAGGCCTTGGCATATACTTGAATGTTAGTTCAGTGAGGAGAGATGTTATGTAGGGTCTGATACTAGATAAATAAGTTTGTATGTTCAGTTTGTTTTATATAATTTGAGATGTAATCTCAGTCATATCAGGTTTTGGGTTTACCTTGATTCTCAGGTTTTTATAGCATTTATTGGGTTGCATAATAGTGTTTTCTCAGGTTTTGGTAATTAAGTTCATTCCCGGTTTTATTTCACAGTGACAGTTGGGATGTTGGTATCTTGTTTTCTCAGATTTTGATGGTTATAAACTCAGTTAGGAACTGTAGAATTAATCCCAGTTTCATGCTTGAGGACATTCCCAGTTTCATATTATTCTCGGGTTTGAATTACCTTGTAATTCTCAGTTTGATATTCACTTGTATTTTTTTTGGTTTTGCAATTGCCTTCTCATATTGATTTGAACTGTGACTTGGTTTGATACCAAGATTGGTTCTTGATATTATTCTCAGGTTCTTCATTATGAACCTCGAGTGTTTCACTTTCAGTTTTTACTGATAGGTGTTCTCAGGTTTTGGGCATTCCAGTTTGGGTTCCTTGTGTTTATGTATGGCTTCATGTATTGATATTCATTCAGTTTTGTACTGGACAGTCCCTACTCTTCCTCTATCAATCCAGCCTATGGTTAGCTTCTCTCACATTGTTAGTCCATGTTATAGGATGCCTGTCCTTGTATGATATCCTATAGCATATAGTATATGGTATATAGAAAATGCCTATGATGAATAAATGCAAGTTCAATAGATAATGTGTGTATAGACTAGCCTTGATTTCACATGTTACTAACTATAAGCCTAAAACTAAACCCTTGGACCTATATGTAAACTTGAGTTAAATAGACATTTCTATATAGTATGTACACCAGTGTAAACTCTTACCTTCACATGCCATTACTTGTAAAGCACACACACACACACACACACACACACACACACACACACACACACACACACACACACACACACACACACTATTTCACCTTGATGCATTGACACTCACAATTGCACTCTCTCTATAAATAGGAATGTATATGTATTCATATATATGGTATATAATGTATGATGCATGTGGATTGGTGATTGTTGCTGGGTTGTTAGTCTAGACTTGGTTAGGCCTAGTGGGACTTGTTGGACTAGGATTGACCTAGTTGACTAATGTAATTGACCAGGGTTGACCTAAGTTTGACTTTGACCTAGATTGGCCTAGAAATCATGTAGATTGTATCGTATGTTCTTATTTACCATTCTGGACATGTCATAACCTATATTACTCTGTTTAGGACACTGTGACTCTGGTGCAGACATCTGATATTACACTACTCTTTTCAGAGTAGCAGGCGAGTACATTCTCTGATAGTTCTTCTATTTACTTGTCGTTTACTGTATTTCAGTTGTAGCTAGTTCTATTTGATTCTATATTACAAACACGATTTGATATTACTGGATCCATTTCATACGACACTCACTTATTCATGTCTGGCCTCTATTTCTGGAATCACCTACTGGAATCACCCTGGAATCACTTGCTGGCATCATTCGTGTTCTGGCTGGACTTGTACTTATTCGTGTCGGGTTATGGATTCACTTGTACTTGTTGGGCGGGGAAATATTGGAATAGGCATGTGAACATACCCAAATACTGGAACCACTCCCTTGGAATTATACTGGAATGATAGCCACCCCATACTTGGCCGAGTGTGCGGTGTGCCGTATTACCTACAGCCGTTCACATGTCAATTCCGATATTTTAAAACACACTGTTAGAGTATTGGCTGGACTCACCCTGGAACCATTGATCACTATGACTGGAATCGTCTCGTGCTGGATTCATCTTGCATTAGATTCGTCTTATACTGGACTTACATTGGAGTTACACTTGTCTACATTTCTGTCTGGACTTATATCATGCTACTCTAGTTCAGCTAGATTATATTTTACAGTCTTTATTGCCATGATTCTTTTCTTGTTTAGTACTTTCCCTTCCTTGTACCTTAACTGTTCTCTATATTATTACCTGAATATAAACTGCCATTTCATCAATACAACTATCTATAATTGTTTTATAGTTCTCTGTCATTTACTTGGGATTTCTTGATGGGTTGTACTCGTTCCTGTCCTGACTGGACCTGTTGAAATTTTACAGATGATTGTCCTGAGGACACTTGCCCTACATATTATGGACCCGAAGACGGGATGGCTACCTTTGGCCCCGACACTCAGGAGTGATCGAAATTTAGTTTAGTAGACTAGCATATGTTTTTCATTTTGAGACTTGTGTAGTATTTGAGATTATTGAGAGTTGTTATTATTTTAGTAGTTGTCTTTCTATTCTTAGTTAATTCTTCTGTGTTTATCTTATCGTGCTTAGATTGTGATTGAGTTACAATATCTTATGCTTGTCCTCCGTTCGGAGTTGATCATGATGAGTACATTATATATTGCGTGAGTTGTTGGTTAGATAGTAACCTAGGACAACGTTCTACCGCCGACACTGCGGCGTAGGCTGTACGTTGTTACGTGCTTGTACCCTCACAGTGGGTGCAGGTCGTGACAGCTAATAATAGACAAACAACCCCTTTAAAAACCTACAAATATACGTCTTGAAGCAAATAAACATTCTCTCAAATTTGTTATTTTCGAAAGTCTTAAGGAAACCTCTACTACCTGGATTCGACTCCATAATTCTAAAACCATATTCCTCAAGGCCACCATATGCCTCAACATAACTACCATTTATTTCACATAATGCCATCTTTCGGGCTCTTCATGCTTTAGAGTATGTAATATGTATACAATGTTCCCTGAATATATCCTTCACAATTTGTGACGCACTATATGACTGATTATCTCTAATTAAATCAACTATTCTTGTCTTAACCTATGCAGCAGTAGCTAGTCGATGACGTCCTGATGTAAGTCCACTTAAACAAGAATGACGACTTTCTAGGGTACTAACTTTAACTATTTGTCTTTTTCCTATGAATTTGGCATATACTCTCCAATGACAATTCTGTTAATCACAAGTGTATATAATTATATAGAAATTATTCATAGCACTAGCTGAACAATTAAAATTATTCTGAATTGCTAAACTACTTACAAAACTTCTAAATTTTGAACGACTGTCGAATGTTTGTCCTACAAATAATTCAGGAGTATTAGAATTATCAATATCAACATCATCTATCTCATAACAGGTATTTTCAATTAAATCGTCACTATTTTCATTGTTCTCATCATTATCATCATCATCATCATCATCATCATCATCATCATCATGTTCATCTAGTAAGGGAGCAATTGTTTGAGAAGACGAACTAGCATCCGTGTTAATATGCTGGTAATTTGAAATAAATTCATCATTAGTTCTATTAGCAAATGATGATACTTGAGTAACATATAAACTAATATACGGCGATTGCAAATTAATCTCAATAATAAAATTCTATGCTTCTTCACCATCTATCAATAAAACCAAAAACAGACTTTAAAATAAATTAGTAACTAATAGAAAAACGTTCAGAAATTAAACTACGTAAATTTTGTAAAGTAATATGGCGATAAGTTGTAAAAAAAATTGGGTGTCACCTCCTTGGTAAGATAACCCATTTACTCTACCTCCATGTGAGCATACTATTTTAATACTATGATCCATGAGAAAGAAGAAATAGTTTGCGAATGTTTAGCTACTGGAGAGTCGCGTTGCAAGGAGCGGAAGCTTGTAAGATGGAGAGATTAGCTTCTGTGCTAGGAGATGGAGCTTCCAAGCTTCAGATAATAGCTTCTGTGAGAGATGGAGAAAGTAATGTGTTTGTGTAGAGAGAGAGAGAGAGAGAGAGAGAGAGAGAGAGAGAGGAGGTAAAACTTAGCAATAAATAGGAAAACAAAGAGGCGTTGAAATGTAGCCATTGGGATATAGACGTTAAAAATAGGTAGCCGTTGGAAAGGGGTCTTCGTGACATCTCCTCTCTTCTCTCCCACACTCCCCTGCCCACTGCAGCGCGCCATCAGAATTGGCGCTCGCGCTCCATCGCACATGGCGCCTCATGTGCCGTGCGCCAAATGGGTTGGTGCGCCCTCCCCGCGCGCCATCTGGGTTAGCGCACCCTTCCCCCGCGTTCATCCACTGCCAGCACGCCAAGTGAATTGTCGCTTCATTAACTAACTTAGAATTTCCCTAAACTTCTCACTTTTTTTTTTACAATTTAGGTAAAATTCTTTACCCTATATGAAAATTTATGTTTTATGACCGGTTGCTGTCAACCCACTATATTTGTGTCAAAATTTTAACCAAGCTAGTTAAAGAGCATAAGAGGATCATGCATGGCCAGTAGGTAGACCTACTTTTTTTTAATTCCGATTAAAGCTCATGTAACCAAGGAACAACTCCAAATTTTTTTAGACTATAAAAATGGCTAATTCTAAGGGCACATCACTTTTTGCTTGGGGCTAGCATAATTTTTTTCAAGCCAAAAAATTATAAGTTTGCCATTCATTTTCTTTGCTTGGGGCTAGCCCACATAAGAGTATAAATACCAACTTTTTTTTTTCTTTTCTTCTCTCCCTCTACTCTTTTCTTCTCTACCAACATTTCTAGGTCATATAATTAAACCATAGCCCAAATTTTTTCCCAACCTATATTTTGTGAAATTGTGGGTGGAAATTCTAGTAATATTTTCATCGACTTCTACCACCATTTGGTATTTCATCGAATTATATAAATTTAGAGTTTCAGACATTAATTTCACATATAAATATTGAATTATATGTGTTTAATGTAAAAAAATGAACATGGAATAACCCGGGTCATCAAATGTACTAGACTCTCGTCCCGCTACGTTCGAAGAACACATCGATGCTTCGAAAGCACTCTTGGTAATTAAATTTAAACTTTTTGTCGAGTGAAAGTTGGGTCTGTAATACATAGGACTGCAGGACTGCGCACAATCCAACAATGAAGTAGGAATGTCAAAGTGTTGACAGTTTAGTTGTAAAAGAGGACTGTCAACTCTGAGGCAGTCTTGAAGAAAAATGGACTGCCAAGTTGGCTGCAGTCCTGTGTATTTTATGGACTGTCATATTGACTGAAGTTCTATTTATTTGCAGTAGTTTTCACATTTGTGCAGTTGTTTAGTTTTATTAACTTTAAGTTCTATTGTAGGACTTATCATCTACCAAGATTGTGGTACCTCCTTCAATTGTCGTTGATGTAGACAATTTATTCTTAATCAATATTTGGTTTGAATCAAGCGAAGAAGCGCTACATTGGTGTCGAGAAGTTGGACTGGAAAACAATATAGTTCTTGTGATATCCAGATCGGTCCGAAACTGCCCAGGATGACAAAATGTTGTGGTTGGATATGAAAGAGGTGGTGTGTTCAAAAGCCATAAGAAAGATACAGTTCTCCAAAGTAAAGTTTCAAGAAGAAATGTTGGAACGAGAAAATGTGGTTGTCTATTCAAGATCTATATTAATTAGAAACGTAGAAGAAGCGAAGTGGACAGTCGAAGTCAAGAATGGAATCCACAACCATGTTATTGCCGAAACACTTTTGGGCCATCCGTACGTCGGACGGTTGAACAATATGGAGAAGAAGATAGTTGAATACTTGTCCACTTCCGGAGTTGCACCAAGACAAATATATTCTATCATACGACATAAAGTTAAGAAGAACAAGTCAACAATGAAGTCAATTTACAACGTCCTATCTTCTTCGAATGTAATTCGGATGAAATTAAGAATGAAAATGCAAGAAGTACTGAAGTTGCTTGCCGATAATCATTATGTTGAGTACCATAGAAGACATCCCCAGAGTAATGAAGTTATTTCACTCTTTTGGGCTCATCCCGATTGCACACGTTTGGCTAGGTCCTTCACCGACGTGTTAGTTCTTGATTACACGTATAAGACCAATAAGTTTAAGATGCCTATCTTTTATGTTGTTGGCTTCACCTCTACGTGGAAAATATTTTTAGTTGCTTTTCGCTTCATGAAGAGTGACAAACTTGAAGACTGCACATGGGCATTGGAGAAACTTAAAAGACTTTACACCGGTCATAGAGAGCCGTTTGTTCTTGTTACCGACAGAGAATATGCCCTAATAATGCTATACACATTGTGTTTCCTCAAGCGGATACATTGCTATGCACTTGGCATGTCAATCGTAATATCCAATCCCAATGTAAGTTGAAGTTTGGGAAGGTGAATGGTAAACTTGACATAGAAATTTTTGAAGAATTCTACAATGATTGGAATTGTGTATGACGAGACTGTACGAAAGACAGTTACGCCGCCGCATGGTACTTGTTCAAAGAAAAGTAGGAGGCGAGGGAGCTGGCATGCATTTCTTACATCAAAAATACATGGCTAGAACCGCACAAAGAATATTTCGTCTTAGTATGGACGAATGTGGTGAAGCATTATGGCACAACAACTAGCAACCGTGTCGAAGGAGCACACTCAATATTAAAACAACATCTAAGGTCATCTCTCGACAATTTTGTCTCGGTTTGGCAAGTTATACATTTAATGGTAAACCAGACGGTGAACGAAATTAAGACATCATTTGAGATGAGCTTAAATATTGTCAAACATGAGCATAAAAAGGAAGCCCTCTTGGATTCTTTAATGCATGTGATATCTCATAAAGCGTTGGCATTACTATTTGATGAGATTGATAGGTCAAAGTTTGTCGGGTTTGATCCCGAGGTTTGAGGGTGTGTACATCAATATACACTCTGCCTCCCTTGTACACATGAGATTAATGAATATCGTCGTCAATCCATTCCTATTCCAGTAGGTGTTGTCGATGAACGTTGGGGGCAGTTGTCTATAATACTCGTGGTGAAGAGTGGCGATAATTTCTTCTCTTTACCACAAGTAAAACTTCTCCACGTAAGGTGATGTGCCTCAATAGGAGCGAAGCGGGAGTTCATTGAGCTTAAAATCTAAGAAATTGCATACCCGGTGGCTACTAGAATGTGTGAGCCGTCCGTTGTTTCCAATCCTAGGGGTAGGCCTCAAACAAGAATGATTAGTTCACAGAAGAGAAGGTTGGAGTCAACTAAGAGAGATCCATCATCCTTTGAGCATGTTGAACGAAGCTTAGAGCAAGCTTCGCGTACACGAAAGAGCAAGCTTGTCATTCGTCGAAAAAAGCAGAAAATGGACATGCCAAGCGAAGATACTGTGGATAGATATACACTGGGTTTTTATATTGACAGTTTTCAACCTGAGATTCGCAGTTACATTTGGTCTATTGTTGATGTCCCGGGGGATGGCTATTGCAGATTTCATGTGCTTACAAGACATCTTGGTTATTCTGACAAAGACAGATGGAGACAGGTGAGGCAGGAGCTGTATGAGGAGTTAGAGACTCGTCTTCCATTCTACTCTCGCATGCTAAACAAAGATACAGTTGGAAGCTTGTTGATAAGTATTTCTTACACTGACAGTGTTACTGGAGAAGACCACTACATGTCCATCCCGTCTGCCGAATATTTATTTGCTAATAGGTACATGATATCTATCGTAGTTATTTTGCCGGGTATTAACAATACATTCTTTTCGATGTGCGCTCCTCCGGCTGACCACGGTTAATCTAACCTATGTACTATAGGTCATATCGAAAACCACTTCGTTATACTAAGGTTGATCGGCCATTCTCCGATTCCTCCACCTTCAATAATTTGGTACAAATATGTACCGGACGAAACAATCGCCTGGACCACACCTTTTATTAATCAAATCAATCATTGTAAGAAGTTGTTGAAGATTGAGGAGCCAAGAAACTTATCCGTTGGCCACTACGACGTCGAAATCGACTGATACGTAAACGATTGAATATGGAGTAATTTACACTTTGGTATTTTGTATATGGAGGAACCACTTTTGTATATAATAAATTATATCATTTTGAAATATAAAGTCCAATATATGTTTTGTGTTTTAACTTTTACCTGTGTGCTATATGCGTTTACCGGTGTGCAAAATGTATCAAAGTATCAGTGTACAATTTGTGTTTACCTGTGTGCAAAATGTGTCAAAGTATCAGTGTGCAATTTGTGTTTACCTGTGTGTTATATGTGTTTACCTGTGGCCAAGATTATCAGAGTATCAAAGTTTTTTAACTAGAACTGCCAACAAGTTGGCACTCCTAGTTGAAGCAAGGACTGCCTACATGTGGGCAGTCCTAATCAAAAATCTCTGCCAGAGAGTTTTGATTATGACTGCTATGTTGTTGGCAGTCCTTGCTTCATGTAGGAATGCCTACAAGTGGGCAGTCCTAATCAAAACTCTCTGCCAGAGGATTTTGATTAGGACTGCCATGCTGTTGGCAGTCCTTGCTTCATACAAGATTGCCTACAAGTGGACAGTCCTAATCAAAACTCTCTGCCATAGAGTTTTGATTAGGACTGTACACTTGTAGGCAGTCCTTAATTCATGCAGGACTGCCAACAATGTGGCAGTCCTAATCAAAACTCTCTGTACAAAGAGTTTTGATCATGACTGCCAAACTGTTGGCAGTCCTTGCTTTATGCAGGACTGCCAACAACGTGGTTGTCCTGATCAAAACTCTCTGTATAGAGAGTTTTGATTAGGACTGCCACATTGTTGGCAGTCCTTGCTTTTTATAGGACTGCCAACTTATTGGCAGTCCTAATCAAAAGTCTCTGTACAGAGAGTTTTGATCAGGACTGCCACATTGTTGGCAATTCTTACTTTGTGTAGGACTGCCCACTTGCTGACAGTCCTAATCAAAACTCTCTGTACAGAGTTTTGATTAGGACTGCCACCATGTTAGCAGTCCTAGCTTCATACAGGACTACCAACAATGTGGCATACCTAATCAAAACTCTCTGTACAGAGAGTTTTGATCAGGACTGCCATATTGTTGGCAGTCCTTGCTTTGTGCAGGACTGCCAATTTGCTGGCCGTCCTGATCAAAACTCTCTGTACAGAGAGTTTTAATTAGGACTGCCACCATGTTAGCAGTCCTAGCTTCATGCAGAATTGTCATGCCCCAGAACCAAAATACTAGCAAGTGGAGACGGACAAGGCCAGCTACGTAATGCCAGAGTATGCTAGTACTCTGAAATCACGTATAAGCTGTCAAGACATGGGGGTTACTTCTACAAGCCAACAGTCGATCCTAGGTCAAACAATCCTAGGTATCTCAATCACAGACAATTACACAAAGAGCAAGAAGTATGATCATCAGACATACAATAATAAAGCTTCCCAAACCATATATACATGGATGATCATGAAGCTAGTAATACAAAATGGAGAACTAGCACGAGTAATAGTCATACATGATAAGCTCTAGCTATAGTCTAGAATACGCACATCATGTTTAGGCCCGTAGGCTAAATATCAAGAACCAAAACATGAGCTAAACACGTGCTCGGAGGCTAAATACCGCAAAAGAATAATGTACATATCAAGTGGGAGAATGAAACAAGAAACCCAATCAGGTACTCTGGTGCTCCAGATAGTCACCGTCGAGTAGGTGGTATGGAAGATCCTTCGGGCTTCTCTATCAGATCTGGCCAAACAAAACCAGTGGGGTCAGACCCCCAAATAGCAAGTACCACAAAGGAAGCCAAACTATGGACTAAAACCAGCAATAACTAACATAGCAATGGTTAGAGATATAATAAGTAAATGTGGATCGAGACTCATGCACTACCAATGCACTTATCCCGATAATAGAAAAGACAATAAGTAAAGCATCATGTGACATAAAGTAATTAACATGTGACGTAATATAAAATGTAGACTTATGAATTAACATAGAACTTGTGACATGACTAAACTATGTAAGAGAAATGGTACATGTGAACAAGTACGATAACTGGAACCAGTGAGCATGTTATATAACTGCGAATTATGAGCATGTTATGTAACTAGGACATGAGATCCTATGATAATTATAGAACGACAATGATAAGATGACTTGGGAGCTATTTCGGAAGCCAAGTTACAAATCGTAAACCAAACAAGGACCGGGATTGTAACCCTTCTCCTGAACAGAACTTCGTCTCTAATCATTTATCAAAAAGTAAAGCATAAATAATGATGTACTAAAATAAGCATACGGACACTACCTAGACAAAACTAGAATGGACTGGACTGACTCCATCCATCAAACACGGCCAAGCAATGAATACGACTTGATACATTAGCTAACTAGGGTTATCACAAGCCTAGTTACTAACAAGATGCAACGAGATATTCCTACAGTCACAAGCCCTGCAGCTATCCAGTTATCCTTCCGCAGGATGAGAGTTGTATTAGGTGGATACATCGCCCAGGAGACAAATATATCCCATGGTTACTTGGGGGTGCAACACATGACAGTGTACTGGAAATGCGCCCTATTCGACGACAGGATACAAGTCTAATTAAAGCGCCCAGATAACGGGATCGCCTGTGACTGGAAAATCTCGAACTACTTGATCAACCTAGTCATTAACCTAGTCAGATTCAGTATAAATTTTTGACCGTGGTAACCAGGAATTCATGTCCTAAGCATGATGCAAATGTGACATGTAGCTTGTTCATGCATACATAATACATTCAACCACGATGTCCAAAAGAGTTACATTAGCAAGGGGAAATAGACGTCGCAATAGCATCTTGATTAAGCATGTCATGTTTAGATTTACTTATCATGTCAAGAGTGCGCCACAACGGACTACTACCAAGAATTATCATATTAAGGTTTACTTGTCATGTAAAGAGTATTTGTCAAGAGTATACCTCTACGGGCCACTATCATGTAAGCAAGAAAAGACATGTTCAAGAGTGCACCACGACGGGTTATTATCATGTAAGCAAAGAAAGACATGTAACATGAGTGCACCACAATGGGTCACTATCTAGAATAAGCAGAGAAGAGACGTACAGCATGAGTGCACCACGACGGGCCACTACCTAGATTAAGCAAAGAAGAGACATAAATCATGAGTGCACCCCAGTGGGACACTATCTAAGAATAAGCAAATATGACGATAAGGATCACATGTAGAAAGAATTAGATAAAAGACGTATCATGGCATGGGACAATAAATAAATAAAAGTACTACTTGACATAAAATAATAAATAAATCTGTGCTAGTGTTAAGAATATAAGAGGGTGTACAATTATCCTTGAACTGTACAAAATCATCTAATCATGATAAGAATTTATTATAGTCGAAGGAAACCTCAAAAAATGTCAAGTACAGAAAACATGCTAAAAGATCAAAACTATGATTGAAATCATTAGTCACATATGAACTCTGAATAAAGTGAAACAAGAATATTCTTGAAGCCAAGACAAAGATCCAAAACTTTCATATTTTGAGTTTTTCAAGATTCTAGCTACAAAAGAGCTTAAACAAGCAAAAACAGTCATTCAGAGTGATCTGCGCGCAAGTTACGCTGCGCGCACGGAAAAAATGCCAACGACGCAAGCTGTGCGCATGCACGGTGCGCGATCTGCGCACTGCGTGCAAGTTGCACAGCATGTGGACAAAAATGCCCACGGCGCAAGGTGCGCGCAAGCACGGCGCACGGGCGTGCGGCAGAAAATTGTGCGGGCGCGCGGCACGCAAGTTGCAATGCGCGAGAGGGCAAAAGTGCCCACAACGTACGTTGCGCGCAAGCACGGCGCGCGGGCGCCCGGCACGCAAGTTGCAATGCGCACGAGGGCAAAAGTACCCATGACGCACGTTGCACGCAAGCACGGCACGCGACGCGCGGTAGCAAAAATACTGCGCACGGCACTGTTCATCGTCCCGACAACACCAAAAGGTGTGGGGAACCCATGAACACAAATATGTCATAACTTGCTCAAAATAAATCGAAATCAAGTGGTTCAAAAGCCAAAATTGGATAGAATGAAATTTCATACAACATAGAACCATTAGTTTTCAAAAATAATAAAGTTTAAGAGATCAAAACAAAAAAAAATAAGAAAAGTTGCAAACTTAGATCTACAAAAATGTAAGCTTCAAAACCGAAAACTTCAAGTTCTAAAGAGGCTTAGAATCATGAAAGGAAGAGAATAGAATAAACAAAAATAATATTGTTCAAGATTTGGCAACATGTACTTGCCTTAGGTTGGAGGGAAAAATAAAAAGAAAGAAATGAAGAGAATGGAATAATGGAGGAGAGAGAGAGAGAGAGAAGTTGGTTTTTATATAAAACCCTTCTCATCTCAAACCAACTAAACCAAACCAAGCCAAACCAAGTTTGAACCAAACCAAATTAAACCAAGTACAAGGTTAAACCAAGGCAAGGCTAAGAAAGATAAGTCAAAATACGGGTCACCTGACAAATGTCAGAAATCCATACACGTATACTAAAAATATGTATAACAGAAAACGAGAGTGACAGGTATGCCGTCGGCATACAATGGTACACTGGCGATACGCCGGTCAAGGAGAATCTATAAGTCGGGAAAATTTTAGAAGCGTTCCAAAAATCAAGAAAATACAAAACACAGTACAAAATATGTATCCGTATATAAATACCGATACAGTGAGACGAGTCTCACAAGAACTGCCTATAAGTTGGCAGTCCTGATCAAAACTCTACAGAGAGTTTTGATCAGTACTGTCAACTTGTTTTAATACAAAATGATATCCAAACAACTACATATGCAATCACACCAAACAATAACAATAACATATGCAATAATACCAAAACATATCCAAAATTAGACCACATGTCCACGTATCCAAACATATCCAAATATCCACATACCAAAATATCCAAACATATCAAAATATCCATATAACCAAATATCAATACATATCCAAATATTCAAAACAAATCCAAATATTCAAAACCCATCACATCCAAATATCCAAAAATAACTAATTATCATGCCGGGCTTTCGAACGCTGCTCCCGATTTTGCAAGAAAGGAAAATCTACAATGTCCTCGATGTGCTCCATTTTGTTGCAGATTGCAACATAGTCCTCACCCTGGCATTGATGGAGGCTTTTTGCCAAGTCCTTCATCGTTGTAACCTATAAATGATACGACATGAATTAAGTCTATAAACTTGGAAATCTTTATAGACTACAAATTTGAAACTCACTATATTCACCAATGCAGCATATAAGACATTTTTTTGGGGAAGAGGTCCCAGAACTCCCACAACAACGGGCCCTGGCTTCCTAGGGTTCAACAACTTAGGATGTCTAGCACAAGCATAGTACGCCATGTAGTCGTTGCTATAGTTAGCTATCTTAACTACCAGTTGTCTTTCAGATTCCCCAAGTACATGGCGTTTCCATTTGGAGTAGAAGTCCGTAACCCAGTCAAATTCAGTCATTTTATAATTCAAAGGTTTCGTCCCGCACGAAGGCTCTAGTAACTTTAATGTGCACTTCGACACAATTTTTACGAAGCCAAACTGACGAAGGACTCTATCAGGTATGTATGGCTCCGTGATTTCATAACATTTGATCATACAGTGAAATAAAGTTGCTAATTGCATTGGACGACTACTATCGCATAAATCCTGATATGGATGCCAAGTTATCTGTAAGAAAAGTAAATTGTACAAGCATATCTTAATTTATCGTCATGATCAAAAAGTCCAACAAGAAATATGCTAACTACGCTACCTATTTATCTCTTCTGGCACCAAATTATCAACTACATTGTGAATGGTTGCCAGTGTTCGATAATCTTTAGTTTCAGACGTAGTTGGCCTCTATTGGCACATTCTAGGAAGGTGCTCGCCATAGTTTTCATTCTCTTCACCCCGCCTCAGCATCGAAAAGTGCTCGTATATCTATGTCTGTACAATTTTTAAAAGAATAGTCAATAAATTAACAACGACATATCCAATATGAGATTAATCTCGAAGATATTTCAATTTCCTTACATGGAGTAGAGTCTGGCATCCTGCGATTGTCTTAGTACCAACACGGGATGCTAAACCAAGCTCACGGTAAAGATTTGATAGTATACCGCTTCCCCAAGTTATGTCTTCTATGTAATCCATATCAGATAAATTCAGAATACCTCGCATGATTCGAGGTTCTGGACTTGTCCGGAATGGCGACGGATCCTAGTATGAAAAGGATGTACGCATGGGCCACAATGTCAACTGTATAATCATCGGCCACCGATGCTGAGAAATTCTCTTCCAAATATGACAAAGAAAGTCCGTAGGACTTCTTGAAGTCTTGAAGGATTGTAAAACTCGTATCCTCAACCCCAAGATTGTATGACACAAACTGTACGATATTCTCGTACCAGTGAAGCAATTTCTCATTACTCAATATTTCTTTGGTCATCACCCGCCCGATAACATTGAGGTCCAATATCTGATGGACGTCGTCAAGTGTAATTATCATCTCCCCTGCTGGGAGATGAAAAGTATTTGTTTCTGGATGCCATCTCTCCACGAAGGCTGATACGAGAGCACTATCCATCGTCTTGTAGGCGTATCGGGCCAAATTTTGTAAGCCGTTCGGAATGAACTTCTCCTGGACGACGTCCCCTAAAGTTTCAAACCACCAGCCCTTGGACTTCTTTTCGTGGCTAACGGCCCTAAGCATACGAAAGATCCTCTGTATATCAGACAACAAGATAAAATTAGAATTATGAAATATATATATATATTATGGACTAAATGGAAGCTTACAAACTTAATGTACATACCGGGTCCTTCCATATTTGATAAGCAATGTGGTTGTCAAACGACAACAAAATCGAACAACCTTCTGGACGGACAGGCTCCTGAGAAGGCCCGAAACCGTCACGTGTACGGAGTTGGCCAATAGGCACGTTGTCATCGAAAGAAGACCGAGGATTAGGAGGAGCTGCTTACTTTGACCGAGTTGGAGGACCCGGTGTCTTCGTTCGAGATCGGCTAGTCGGTGAAACGACTGTGGACACACACAAAAAAAGAAGAAGAAATGTTGTATTTTCTTTTTATTGGCGCAAGGTACCACAAATCGAGTACACTTGAGAGATCCTGCGCTGAGGATCCCCGAGTACAAAAAACGAATTCTAGGGAATGGGACGATAGAGATCGAGCGGTAGTTGCTCCTTTACTCCGTTGACACTCCAATTACAAAAGTGGGAGAAAACTTAAGTAAATTGCTAACTCTCGGCTTACTGGCAAGAAGTACAGCAATTTGGCTCTTAAAAATGCTCTCCGTTCTGTATGTTGAAGAGGGAAGAAGCCCCCCTTTTATAGTCGTTCTTGGGCTGGAACGATGTTATGCATCCACATGAAGAGACACGCTGGTTCTTACGTAGGCATATGGTCCTGCTTTGGGCGCATAGGTGTAGGCACATACAGGCTGCAAGATCGTGGGTTGGTCGTGGTGTTGACGTGGCCGCATGCTTCAGTGCACGACTGCTCGTGGAGACTGACGTGGGCATGCACTTCGGTGCACGTTCTGATCGTGGCTTTGACTAAGTCAGGCTTGGGCGCATAGCCATGTCTCAGGCTATGCGCCCTCCTTTCGGAGGAGATAGTCTTGGGCGCATGGAGCTTCATTTAGTGGGCGCATAGAGTCGAACTGACTGGGCGCATGGAGCTGCTTTGACTTGGGCACATGGGGCTATGTTTGCTAAAAATATATATGCTTCTACAGGACCCCCTTCAAAGTTTTTGACACTTGAGCAAGTTCGAAATACTTTAAAAGAAGCATGGATCGTCTTCTCGCGAGACAATAGGCGCATAGTACGACTCTTCCCCTGGGCATATAGTATTTTAGCCAGCCTGTCAGGGAGATACGACTGTTGAGATTTGCCTTAAAATCTGAACTGACAGATTCATCGGAACAAAATTTGAAGCGGTCCATCCTTTATACGTCGTCCACGTCAGCAAGAGACAGTCACAGTGTATACACAGAGCTGGTCCTTTATGTGGGCATATACACCATAGTAGGCGCATAGGGTATGTGGGCACATAGGAAGTGGCCCATGCCTATAAATAGACCCTGGAGGAGAGAGAAAAGTTTATTATTCCTTTTCTCTTCGAAATTTTTCAGAAAACTCTTCGTCTTCTTCCTTTGAGAATCATGTCTCCCAAGGCCGCCAAGAGATCTGCGAAGGATAAGGGGGCTGCGTCGAGTAGCTCTTCTCCTGCGGCGGAGTCTACATCAGTCTAGGACCCGATTTTGGGTGAGGGCGTGCTTCAAAGAACGAAGTCTTGAGCGTTAATTTGTGACGCTCGAACTTCTCTTCTATCGGGATGCCTGTGCCTAAGGCAACATACTTCTGTGAGCATTACTATGCGCCCACAGAAGTCATGCGCCAACACTGTGGTGTGCCATGCGCCTACGTGTTGCGATGTTTATGCGCCCTTTAAGCTGTGGCACACTATGTGCCTACTAACTGTCCGTGTGTTATGCGCCCAAATGTTTTTGTATTGGACGCATATCCCTTTGGGAGCATAGCCTTCTGGGCGCATAACAATCCTTCAGAACTTAGTTTTTTCTGTGATTTTTCTAAGTCTGATTGTCTTTCTGCCTTTGCAGTGAACATGTTTATCCCAGAGCTTCGTATCCCTTTCGATTCTGCCTGCCATATTCTCGGCACGAGCCTTATAACCAACATGATCAGCAATGTTCAAGCAAAGATCAGTCATGATCAACCTACAGGGCGGGCGATCGCCTTTATTGAACTGGAAAAGACCTTTCTGAAGCAGATACTGAATGATGAGGAGCTCAGAGGGTCGTACTGCTGGAAGAAGCCATACTTCTTATTTGGTGACAGTGTAGGTTTTGAGGATGACATGACGATATGTCTGGAAGAGTCTTTGGTAACTGTGTTGAATGACCAAAGAATAGGGCTGCCATCAATGAACCGCCAATACCCTCTGTCGGCGTTTGCTGATTTAGCTGTGCAGAGAAAAATGAAATGGGACCTGACTCCTGAATTGCCTGGGGTTGTTTCTGGCAAGATCCAGTTCAACTCTGGTGACCGGAGGAAGGACACATTCCAGTATGTTAAGGGTTCCACATCTACTCCATGAGGGGGCTACAACCGGGTATTGTACTGAACGATGTCCCGACTGATCTTCATCCCTATGCTGCTGAGACTCTCTCCAACTTAATGCTTTTAAAGAGGAGATCATATCCGGAAGGAAAGATGCGGCTGGAAGGCTGGAAACATCCTATTTTGTTCTGGAGTGACCTTACTGGATGGGTACTCTCGACTTATGAGGCTACCCTAAAGGCTGCCGGTCTTTTCTATGCCGTGAGGGCCACTCAGTATGGCATCAAGGTTAATTGGCTGATGTTCATCTCTCTGGCAGAGTTATACAACCATCATATGTGCACCTTCTTTACTCCGGGCGGGGAGATGGGCTTGGCTCTTCATAAAATGCAGGCGGTATCCAAACTTCCCTGGGGGACGGAGCCGTACACAGAATATGTCCCCAGCAATGCAGAGATCTTCGATTTGGAGAAGAAAAGCTCTGAAATGATGGATGTGTACAAAGAGTTACTTTGTCATTTTTTCATCTGTCACCAGATTATGAAGAAGGGTAAGACCGAGGGGTCCAACCCGCATACGAAGTCTTGGGCCAACTATGTTTTTACCAGAGGAGGGGGAATGACCCGGTCTCCTTCTTACCACCTAAGCCTTTGACAATTTCTGAGATAGGTTGGCTGATGACAAGTCACAGAGTTGCGGATACCGAAGATAGGGATAATCCTGAGGAGAATTCCCTGATTTATCATTTCTTTAGACAAGCCAAATTCAAGATGTCAGAAAAAGCAGTGCTTGCCGCTTTTCTGATGATATGGATTCGTTACTGCGTAGTCCCTGGCGGTTCAGGGACTATTGAGAAGATTAGCCGGGAGATGATACTTCCAGCTGTAAAGCTGGCCTTTGGGCATCGTCTTGCATTACTTCCTGCGATGGTCTGTGCTATCCAACGGGGTCTGTGTTATTTTATTGCGAACGCGATAACATCCGGGGATAAAAAGGACTTTGCTAGGACTGAGTTACCCTTCTATTATCTTATGGGGTGGCTGATACTGTACTGCCCCAGATTGATGAACGCTAGGCTGATGACGGATTCTTTAGCGGGAGATTCCGTCATTCGGAGGTACAGAGACGCTGATTGGACTATTACAGGGGTACCTGATTGTAGGAGATCCCTGTGTTTTCTGCAAAATTATGAATTTTTCAGAGTATCGCCTCCATCTGGTAGTGGTCGCATGGGAGATATCCTAGTAGATGAGGAATCACTCACAACCAGCCTCCCTATCGGAGTATTCCGTTTGCTTCAGTCCATTAGGCCTTTCCATCTGGTGCTTAGGAACAAGAACCATGCATTCCTGGAGCCTTATTTGCCAAGTCGTTTTGCACGACAATTCGGCTATAGCCAGCTTCTTTTGGGCAATCCCAGTCTCATCTCCAGTCGATAGGGAGTCTGATCGACGGGGCGCGTGCATGGGGTTACTATAATATTGGATGTACATGGGCAGTTTTTACCCTTCTCGACGATAAACCTAACACTCACATGCTCTTTGCTGCTGCGAAGTTCTATATCCAAGTCAATACCTTTCTTTCTGGGTACGACCGTGAGCATAGTTTTGTATCGGGGACCAAGCTTGCCCCTACCCTTGCTGATATAGGACGAGCACGTGCAATGGGGGTTAGCAGAAAAAAAGTCGTTGCGCCCACAATTGAGCCAGCTGTAGTGCCGCAACAGAGGGTCATAGTTGAAAACTCGTCGTTGCAGCGCTTCGGATAGAGGACACTGAAGAACCTCTTCCTATTGTTCTTCAAAAGAGGAAGGCTCCTACCGAGCCGGGGCCACGGCCAAAAAGGACGAAGGTGGTTGTTTCCCAGAGGAAGAAGGTTGCGGACGTAGGTGCCGGCTCACCTCCTCCCAGAAGGTCTTCTAGGCAGACGGCATTACAGGCCGTTGTCGCTCGGGAGGTAGACCCTTTCCTAGACTCCGTAGCCATTTTGGTCAAGCATTTGGAAGTTTTTTCACCTTTACGTTTGTCCTTTGCACAGGACCCCAAAGTCGCAGCTGAGATAGGTGCCTCCTCCTCTGAGGAGGTGGAGGTGGCGATAATATCTCATGCTCGTCCTCGATTATTGGATAAGGGCAGATCTTCTTCGGCTGTAAGACCTGGGCGATGGGGTGAGCAGGGCGAAGGCCCAGACCCTAATGGTAGTCAGAAGATCAGTCTCTCCTACGACATATCTGTAGGAGATATGTCTGCAATAGAAGCTGTGATGAAAGAGCATGACGAAAACCAAGTCCAATCGGCTCATCCTCCTGTGGGTACGTTGTCTTTATGCCTCTCCTCGGATGAGATCTTTAGACTTCGATTTTGCGTGCTCCTTGTGAGGCTGACCATGTCTGTGTATTCCCTTGTAGACAAGGAGAAAGAACCCTTTGCGGTGATGGTCCCAGCCATTGGGAGAGGAACATAAGTTGTTCCCGGCCCCTCCAAATCTGTTACTGTGGAGGGAGCTGTTAATGAGCCGGTATTGACTTCAGGAAGAGTGGTCGAGCAGCCTGCTGAGGAGGATGTTGCTGAATCTGCTCCTGTCCCGGATGAGCTTACAAAAGAAACCAGGCCCGATGCTGCTCGGGGCCTTGGCATTACTTCCCTTGAACAGTCTGGATCTGCTCCTGGATTCCCTAAAACCAAGGTTGACGGCATAGTCCAAGTTGGAGTTGAGCAGGCCGAAGGTACGAGATTTACAACCTTTTCGTATTTTCTTTCGTCTTTTTCTGGTGCCTGATGTATATTGTATTCTTTGTCATGTTCGGCTTCCTTCAGGCGTTCCTTCCAGGGGTGGAAGAAACTTTCCAAGCCTCTTCTCCGATGACCTCCACCGAAGATGAGGAGATGGCTCAGGAAGTCGTCAGAGCTTTCTACTCGGTGCTGAAAGTGAAGCTTCCCGGAGTCTTGAATCGGAGCGCCGCCTTTGGCCCTGTGAGGGCTGTCGCAGAGTACCAAGTAGCGGCCCTCGAGAGCATAACTGGGTATGAGAAGCGGGCCAATACTCTGAGGAAGATCTTGAATGACCTGGAGGGTCAGGTGGCCAGGTTCCGAGAAATCAAACTGCGGAGTCCGACGTCACTGTTCCGTACAGAGGACGAGGCTTTGATGACAGCTCTTGTGGCGGAGAAGGCTACCTTTCAGGCAAGGAAGGATGCCCTCGTTCAGGAGATTGGTGAGCTGGCTGATCAGCATAGCCAGTTCAACGCCATAAGTGAGGCACGAGCTGCCTCGAAGAATAGGCTGGCTATGCAGATCACTGAGAAGCACAATCGCATTGCACAGATCAGGAACGAGGTCGCCCAGTTGGAAGCTAACTTGAGGGCGGAATCATCTGAATAAGAGGATTATCTATCCCAGGCTACCATGACAGCTAACGCTTCTGCCCGTTTAGAAGAGCATCTGGCGAGGTTAGAGGGGGAGCATCAGAGTTTGATCCTCTTTGAAGATGAATTCGCTCGACAAGAAGAGGCACGGCGCCGAGCAACTATAAAATCTGAAGCCGGGATTGCTGCTCTGAGGGATAGCATAAACCCCTATGTATCCTGTAGACTTTTGTAACCCTTTTTTTGGCCGTCACGGCTCTTGTACCCTTTTCCCGTCTTCTGATAGACGTTTAAGTACTGAATCAAGAATCTTTTCAGAAATGAAGTGGTTTTGTGAAATATCGATGCTAGAGGTAATGTGGACGTAGCGAGGATATTTTCGGTGGGTATTCCGCTGGAGAATTTTGTGTGGACCTATTATCCGTTTTATAATTGAATGATTCGAATATAGATAATAAGTTGAATGAAACTGCTAGTAGAGGTAATATGGACGTAATAGCAGATGATGTTCTATATTTGACCAGAGGTAATATGGACGTGGAAAGATATATAGCATTAGGAAGGAGTGGATAGTTCAGAGGTAGTTGTGGACATGACTATCATTGATGAATGCTTTGCTCAGAGGTTATGTGGACGTGGCAAGACATCTGACCATTCTGCTTGGGAAATAATTATCGAAAAATAATTTAGAGGTAATAGGGACGTGATTTGTTTTCGTCAAACCGAGTTTGGACGGAGTCAAAAAACAGAAATGATTCCACTGGGGAAATATTTAGAGGACCTATTATCCAGGGCGTATTCAAGACTCTTGAAATACGGATAATAGTTAGATAGGTTGTGTTTTTTTGTTTTTTTTAAAATCATATAAATATCGCACTGTACATTTACATGACTGAACGTATATGAACATTATGTAAAAGAGGTTACACATAGTATCTCTTCAGGATCTTGTCGTTGATAGGCATCATGAGCAAGTCACCATTAGGCTTGGTCAGCCGGTACGCACCGTTAGAATACACCAATTTTATGATGAAAGGATCTTCCCATTTAGGCTGGAATTTCCCATTTGTTTTGTGTGTCATAACCATCGGTCTTCTTACTGCTAGGAACAGATCGCCGACTTGGAAGATCCTTTCCTTTATCGTTTTGTTGAAAGCTCTGGAAATGTGTGCTTGGTATAGCTCAATACGCTGTTGAGCTAATAGACATTTTTCGTCTAGCGCTTCGAGCTCTTGGAGTCGCAGACGGTAGCTTTCTTCAGTAGTCAGCTCGCTGGCTAGGGCTACCCAGAGAGAAAGAATCTGGATTTCTAGGAGAAGAACTGCTTCGCTCCCATAAACCAGAGAGAATGGCGTACTGTCTGTTGGAGTCCGGACAGTTGTGCGATAGGCCCATAGACATTCTCCGAGCTTCTCGTTCCAATCGCGCTTGTTTGAAGACACGAACTTCTTGAGAAGTTTTATAATGATTTTGTTGAAGGCATCTGCTAGCCCGTTAGCCGCTGGATTGTAGGCAGTAGAGGCTATGTTCTGGATTCGATTCTTATCGCAGAACCGATAGAACACATGGCTTGCGAACTGTGGACCATTATCATGGATGATCCTGCAAGGTAGGTCGAAGCGGTAAATGACGTGATGTTTGATAAAACTGATCACGTTTGAGGTCTTCACTTCAGTGAGTGGTATAGCTTCCGCCCATTGAGAGAAGTAATCGGTTATAGCTAGGATGAACCGATGTCCTTTGGAGGATGGCGGGCTGATTGGTCCTATCATGTCCATGCCCCAGGCTTCAAATGGCCAAGATGCTGCCGTCGGGTATAGAAACTCTGAAGGTTGGTGAATGAAATTAGCATGGAACTGACAAGCTCTACACTTCTTTATATATTTAACAGCATCCGCTATCATTGTGGGCCAATAATAACCCATTTATTTGAGGCGATATTATAATTTGGGGCTTGGCTGATGTGCACCACAAACTCCATCGTGAGCCTCCCGGAGTACATGCTTGGCTTCTGTGTCTGATAAGCATCGTAATAGTAGCCCGTCATAAGAGCGTCGGTATAGCATCTTGGTAGCTGTGTCGTAGTAGAATATGAGGGATCGCCTTTGGATAGATACTGCTTCCTTCGAGTCCTCGGAGAGGATTCCATAGACAGCGTAGTCTATGAAGAGAAATCTCCAGTCTTTAGCGTCGACATTTGTTTCTGCTGTGTAACTTTAATGAATATGCAAGGCATCTTTTACACAGAATAATTCTTGACCAGACACTGTGATTGACTGCTGAGTATTGGTAGGAACGGTCAAGGAAGCAGGAAGACCGGCTAGAGCATCTGCTTCTATATTCTGTAGTCGAGACACGTGCTCGATGAAGAATCTAGCGAAAGTAGACTCCAGCTCGATTGTTGCTCGGTGGTAGGGGATGAGATCTTCGTGGCGAACTTCGTAATCCCCTCGGACCTGACTAACTATTAGCTTGGAATCGCTGTAAGCCTTTAGATAGTCAATTCTGTGAGCACCCTGAATTTCGGGTTGTTTTATTTTATTTTATTTATTTTCTGATTGATTTTAATTTCGATAAATAATTTATTCTGTTATTTTCCTAAGTGTACTTTTCCATGCCTTTGATATTTGGAGTATTAGGGATGTTCAACTTTGGAAATCTTCTCATAAGTTTTGGAGTGGACAGGATTACCTTCATGATGGTATATAGTGTCCCGCGCGCACCAGCGCACAGTGCACAGCGCACTTGGCGCGCGCGCGTGAGGCGCTCGCCGTCGCCGCCGTCGGTCGTCGTAGCTTCGGCGACCCCTCCATGGGTGCGCCCCTCTGGCCAAAAGTTCCCATGGCGGCCACCGTCCTTCGGGACGCGCCGTCGAGGCGATTCGTACGTTTTGCACGACGTCCCGTTGTGACGAGCTCGGAAACGACGCTGAAATCGTGCCCCGTCGCAGCAACTTCGCACACGTTTTCCCGGAGATCTGACCGTTGGATCGGTAATTTCTTTGCTCCGTCGCAATCTCGGTATATCCACCTTCACTCATGTCAATTTTTGTCTGTTAATTTTATCGTTTGATACATGAAAACCGGCCACCAAGTTGACCGTTTAAATTGTATTAAAATTGGACAGTTTCGCGGGGCCAACTTCGTCAGCTTGTATCTCCTCCTCCGTAGCTCCGATTGGCGTGCTACCAGTTCCGGTGCGAAGCTGGTATAACCCTCTTGCTACCCCTCCAGTTTCGTTTCATTGTGAGCTTGTTTGATTGGTTGAATTCGACGCCAAAGTTGGTCGTCCGAATTCATAATTTCCAACTTGTAAAATTCCATTTTTGAATACGGGACTCTAGATTTCATTTCTGACACCATCAGTTGACTTGTGGCATCGTTCTGGCATGTTTTCATATAAAATTTGTTAGATTTGGAGAGCGTGGGCCCGGGCACGCATTTCGGTGCAAAGCGGGTCCCACTTTCTGGATCAACGGGACTTTTTGACGCCGGCTCATCGAAATCTAATTTCGGAGATACCGTTGAGTTCGTATCATCATTCTGGACTCATTGACAGATAGTTTGCTGAGTTTTGAGAACTTTGACTCCGGCACGCATTTCCGTGCAAACCGGAATTCCTAGTTCTGGTCAACGGGCCAAATTGAGATCGGGTCAACGGAATCCAATTCTGGAGATATCGTTGGGTTCGTATTGACATTCTGGTTTCATGGACATATAATTTGTTATATTTTATTGACTTGATTTCTTACACGTTTTTCGGTGCAAAACGGCTCCGACACGGACACCGTTTTGACCCGAAATTACCTTTTTACCCTTGTGTCCAAATTGGACCGTTGGGTAGGCTATCCTAGCTAATTTGACCATTCTGGACACGTTGGCGATGTTCATTTCATCGTCCGACAATGTTTGTTGATAATTTCTCTGAGTTTAACCTTTTTATAATTAATTAATAATTAATTCATATAATGTTCGTATTTCGGGATTGGTACAACGAAACTGAGATCAGCCAATTCCAGTGATCTCATATCGCTGAAATTGACAAGTTGGACACGTGGATCACTATAATGAGATTATCAACCTTACCGATAATCTTCTTATCTCGATTTGCGTGTCATAAGTTTCGACGTACAAATAACGAAGTACACTTTATATTAGACTAGAATTGACCCTGTTTGACCAGAGTTGACCAGTTGACCCAAAGTCAACTGTAAGTCAACACTTGACCTAGTTTGACTATATTATTGACCGGAGTCGACCTAGAGTTATTTTGACTTAGAAGAACCTAGAATAATGTAGATTGATTATAGAGATTCATTTATTACAACTTGAACACCTTGTAACCTGTGTTGCTTTAAATAGGACTCTGTGGCTTCAGTGGGACCCCCCTATACTTATCAGCTGTTTAGGTTATCGAGGCGAGTACATTCTCTGATCATTTCATATCCTGCTTAGAATTATTTCCTGCAGTAGATTACTTTACTTGTACTGTCACGTTGGTCACACGGATTGGTACTATATGGATCCCTTTTGAGATGTTATCCTTAGGGAGCATCGGGTACTACATGATCTGTGCGTTTCACTTACATGGCGTATCATATGCTTCATTGGTTCTTTGATCACTTACGACATATACTCTTATGATCGTAGAGTCTTCCTAGAATCCTTATCCCATTTATGGGACTACTATGTATCACCTTCGGGGTCTATCACCTTCGGGGTCTATTACCTTCGGGGTCTATCACCTTCGGGGTCTATCACCTTCGGGGTCTGTTACATAGCATCATAACATAACCTGGCTGGATCCTTGTGTATTAATTGGGGGTACGGGGGAGTAGAAGTAAACATGTGAATAATATCCAAGTAGTGTAGTTCCCAGAATCACTCCATAGTATAGTTCCCAGAATCTCCTATGCCATTCACATGTTTATATTGTACTCTGACTCACTAGCCACAGTTAGCTCTCTATTACAGTATATCTATTTCCATTACAGTTTCTCTGTTTACATTCCATGTTTCTTTCAGTTCTTGTATCTTACTCTACTGCATGTCTATATTTTCTAACCTGCTATGATCTGTTGAGATGTATTGTGCTCGCTCCAGTCCTGACTGGATCTGTTGATAAATTTTACAAATAGCCTGGGATTGCCTGATAGCCTAGAGGAGACACAGTAGAGGTTGTTTAGGTAGTTATTTCATTTTGTCTGGAGATTGTATTTATTTTGTGGATTACTATATCTGTATTTGAGTTTTGAGATGTATTTCTGGGTTTATGTATCTTAGACACTTAGACTTCTATCTCCTGTATCTCTTTTGGATTTCATGTTTTATCTATCATTATCATGCTCTACCTTAGATGTGATTGAGTCTGTATCTGCTATGTCACCCCCATTCGGGGAGTATAAACTGTTTAGTCTTATACTGTTAGATGCATTGAGACCTAGGACAGCGTTCTACCGTCGACACTGCGGCGTAGGCTGGGCGTTGTTACGTTCTCATGCCCTAACTCTAGGGTGCGGGTCGTAACAATTCCCAGTTGCTTTGCCAGTTGTAGGCCGATTATTAGGACATTATATTCGGCTACATTGTTGGTGCATGGTTCCACGAGAGAATATGTACGGTGTATGACCAGATGATCAGGTGACACAAGCATAATGCCTACTCCAGCCACGATGTTCCCTTTGGGCCTTGTTCTTGATGCACCGTCGAAAAACATTCGCCAAATGGGGATTTCTTCAGTTACAGTGTTAGACTCCACTACTTCGTCGGAGATTTCATCGTAGAGTTTGGACGACTCCAGCACCGGATGAGCTGCTAGAAAATTAGCTAATGCTTGACCTTTTACTGCTTTCTGAGGAACGAAGATCATATCGTACGGAGTCAACAACATTGCCCATGTAGCTAAACGGGAATTAAAAGTGCCCGGTTTAGTCATGAGTATTCTGAGAGGGTTGACTTTGGATATAATGTGGATAGTCTGCCCAGACACATAGTAGCGTGTCTTCTGGATGGCAAATACTAGTACGAGGCATTCCTTCTCCACCGGTGTGTATCTGTGCTCGACACCCACCATTGTGTGGCTGAGGTAGTAGGTTGCCTGTTCATGGCCGCCTTCGTTCTTCTGAGCTAAGAGGGCACCTTTAAGAGAATGATCCATGGCGCGGACATATAGTAAGAAGGGCTTCCCCATTATTGGGGCTACCAGTAATGGAGGGCTTGTAAGATATGCTTTAATGTCGTCGAATGCCCGTTGACATTGTTCAATCCAGATGAAAGATATGCCTTTCTTCATGAGCTGAATGAATGGTTGACACCTTCCAGAGAGGTTCAAAATGAATCGTATGATATAAGCTAGCCTTCCTTGTAGTCCGCGTAGCTCTTTGAGGTTTCTTGGAGGATGTATGTCGAGAATAGCCTTCACTTTCTCCGGGTCCAGATGTATACCCTTTGAAGTGATGACGAAACCAAGGAACTTGCCGCTGGAGACTCCCAGAAAAGACTTGGTTGGATTCATATTGAGTTGGTGTGCATGCATTAGTTCGAACACCGTTCTCAAGTCTTGGAGGTGGTTGCCCTTGAGACAACTTTTGACTGTAATATCGTCTATATAGTACTCCACGATTTTGCGCAAATGATCGCAAAAAATTGTGTTCATGGCTCGCTGGTATGTTGCCCCTATATTCTTCAATCCGAAGGGCATCACCATATAGCAGTATATCCCCAACGGTGTTCGAAAAGATGTGTGTTTTTTGTTGTCGGGGAACATCTTGATCTGGTTGTAGCCTGAGAACCCATCCATGAAGGACATCCGTTCGAAGCCGCAAGTGTTGTCGATCATTACGTCAGTGATCGGTAGAGGAAACTCGTCTTTCGGACATACAGAGTTCAAATCAAGGTAGTCGATACAGACTCGAACTTTACAGTTCTTTTTTATGACTGGAATGATATTGGCAACCCAGTCGGGATGTTGTTCCTCGGGAATGAATCCACTGGTGACAAGCTTTTTGACTTCATTCTCGATGGCTTCCATGACGTCTGGTCGAAATTGCCGTTGTTGTTGTTTTACTAGCTTAGCTTTAGACGAAATGTTCAGACGGTGCACGACGACTTTAGGGTCCAAGCCTGGCATGTCTTCATAGCTCCATGCGAAGACGTTGATGTATTTCTCTTATAAGCTGTATAAGAGACTGGCGTTCATCGTCAGATAAGTTTTTGCCGATGAAGATTGGTTTGAAGGATGCTTCTTCTCCTAGATTGACTTGGATGACTTCGTCTTGGGTAGGTGGCTCACGTTGTTCAAAGCACAGCTCCTACATGGTGTCTATCTTTTGAGCCCATTGTTCGAGTTCGATTGATTGGACATCGTCTGTAACTTGGTCGACGAAAACCATGTGGACGAACAAAGTTGCTTTGAACATGTCGCCGATGCTAGAGTCTGAGTCCCAGAGGAAGGAATCAGAAGAATGAGAACAATGATCTGCTTCATCATCTGATCTTTCGAGAGTTGTTGGAGGAGAGACATAGCCTAAACCAATACCGTTTCGTTGGTAGTAGTTCTCGGGTTTGCCGGAAGGCACAAAGTGTCGAATTGGCAACCGTCGTCCTCGGCCGTAATTTAGCCCTTCGTCGCTTTTGATGTCATATCCCATATTCTGGATGATATTCTTGGCCTGCCAACTATACCAAAAAAGTTGCATCTTCCCAGAGTCATAGTCAGCTTCTGTTTTGTACTTAGGAGGAGTAGAGTCTGGAATGAACTTTCTCTCGCCAATTATACGACCGAAGATGATTAGCTCTTCATCTTTCTTTCTAGCTGGAATGATAAAGTAGTGGATATCTTCTGGCTAGACTTTTTTCCGTAGGTGAGGCGTCGTAACCGACATGCAGAGGTGTGGTCCTATGACGTTCTATAGGTCGTATATCGTATCTATGTAATGGTTTATAGATTGATAGACATCGGAGTAATTCAAAGATAAACCTTTACGAAGGAAATACACAAGTTCTTCTTCAGGGATAACATCATCCGCTGAAGGTATATTATTCTGAGTATTGATATACTCAATGAGAGGGTCATCATCTGGAAGAGGAGCCACAGTCTTGGCCGAGTTCACCACATAGGGTAATTCTTCAGGATTGGGAGGATGGACATCAGTAGGTTCCCTTTTGGGTGTTTTGTTGAGAGTGATGGTCAATGGTTTGACTTTGTTGGGTTTCTTCTTCTTCACCCAGATTGTGAAAGGCTTCGGAGTACTTTTTGGAGTAGTACGTCCTTTGACTCGGACAATTAGGGGACCACCGTTGGGGGATGGAGGTGCTTCAGCTTTATTGTCAGCTTCTTTACCATCATCCTTGGGGGGTTGAGATTGGTAAAGTACCGAATCTCTATTGTAAGCTTCGATGCCCTTGAAAGGATCGACGTCAGCAAACTCTGTCTTTACGATACCGTCGCTGTTGACGTACTTGAAGCACTGCTGAAGTATGGAAGGGACAATCATGTTCTCATGTATCCATAGACGTCCCAGCAAGATGTTGTAGGATACATTGGCATCAGTCACATAGCAGGAGACCTCCGTTCGGAGATCACCGATCTGGCATTTGAGACGGATCTTGTCCAACGGATGGCTTCGACCAGCATTGAAAGCCATTATAGTTGTGTTGGTTGCGGATAGCTTGTGCAGAGGAATTCCTAGGATTTAAAGCAAGCTTCTAGGAATGATGCTGAGGGAGGTTCCTAGATCGATGTGCAAGCGGTCCACCTTGATCATCCCAATATACCATGTATAGTACAGGGGTCCACCATGACGATTATTTTTGAGTAGCATGTCCTCCTGTGAGAAGGTAATGTTGGGCACCACTTCCATAGTACTGTGACAGTAGGGACAGGAGACAAGATCTTCAACAGGAGCTTTGACCTCAGCGAGGTAAGAGTCGGCATGTAGCAATGCCTCACTTAAGGCCTTCCGTGTTTCTTTGGAGAGTCGCAACAGATCGAACAGAGACAATCTGGCGGGTGTATTGGCTAGCTGAGCCAGTATGTCAAAGTTGTAGGGTCGATCCATGCCTTCTGGAGCAGGCACCTTTAGAGACTTGTCAAACCGCGTCTACTTCTGCTTGGATGTGGTTTGAGGCTTGGACAGGCTGACTTCTGAGCTTGTAGGGGCAGCAGGAGATTGAAAAGGTAGTGCTTTTTCTTGTGTGGGATCGTACGTCCGAAGATAAGTCTTCTCTGATCGCGTCTCGCCAGATAGAACCTCGTAGATGTGGGAGGATACCATGTGGCATGGCTTACACTTATTGTCCCTTCTTGCTTTGGAAGGTGCTACCCCATGCGTCACTTCTTGGACAAGGTCCGGATGGACCCACATGATCTCACCACGTCCAGTTGTGAGTGGGACCAAGGTTGAGTTGCGAGCTGGTGGTAGGTTGATGACTTCCATCGTTGCCTTGGGGATCGGAACCACGCCGTCTGGGATTTCTGTAGGAGGAAAGTTGCCAAACTGAAGAGAGATCATGTTAGCAGATACGACCTTGTCTTCAGCTTCGAGATTGACCACTTAGCTGTCGATAAGCTGTTGTATCTTCTTCTTCAGGATGATGCAGTCCTTGGTGGAGTGATGCACGTACTGATGGTAAAGACAGTACTTGGGATCATTGAGTTGGCTCACCTCTGCAGGACGTCGTGGTGGGGGCAATGTCAGCTTATTACCCTTCGTCAATGTGTGAAAGATGGTGGTGACATCGTCTTCATCGAAGGAGAAGGTCTCCTTAGGCTTGTCGGAGGCGCCTTGAGAATTGGAAGCTCCTTTGGATGTATCGACCTTCAGGATTTCTTTCCCTTTACCCCCATGAATAGGGATAGTCTGAGGATACTTGTCTTTGTCCTCAGATTTGGGTGTCTTCAGCCCCAGTAGTTCCAAGTTAGGAACATCATTTTCAGCAGCATCAACGACCCCAATGAAAGCGGGCCATGTATCATATTTATGTATACCTAGACAAAACTTTACTGTAGGAAGGAAGTTATGTCGACAAGTATCCATAAGTTCTAAGTCTGGTATGCCGAAGGGCATCTCCAGTGCTAGTCGTCTGAAGCGTTCGATGAAGGCAATGACAGATTCAGTCTTCCTTTGCTTGGTCTCGATAAGAGTGGACATACTAACATGCATGCCACTCTCGTAAAACCTGTTGAGGAACAACCTCTCCAAGTCTTTGAATGCATTGATACACCCGTCAGGCAGACTGCAGAACCATTCGAAGGCTACCCCCTGCAAGGTGCTAATAAACAGCTTTGACATGAATGGATCGTCTCGGGGCAAGTGCAGAGTTTGCGTGTTGAAGTACGTCATATGCTGACGAAGAGAAGTCAAGTCGTCGAATGAGTTCAGCGTCAGCGGCTTGTAGTTAGGAGGGCAGGTAGCATTCTCCCACTCAGGAAGATATGGTTGGGATATCCCCATCTTCTGCAGCTCATCTTTTTGTAAGATAGTGTCGAGGCGAGCAACCAGGGAATCAATTGCATCCTGTTGATTGAACAGGTGTTGGAAAACAGCCGCTGAGCGGTTGTTAGGTGTTGTTGGCGAAGGACCACCCCCAGTATTTACAAGATTTGGAGTAGGTGCAACAGAATGGTACTCCTTTTGTAGGGCAGGAGGGTTGTTGTTGTGAGCCGGACTAGCATGGGCTGAGGTATTTTGCTGATGTGGAGGAACAGCTCCAGCAGCTTGGACTGCCATGATACTGGTAAGGATATCAGTAATCTTGGCGAATGCTGTTTTGAGACCCTCTAGCCGTTTACTAGTCTGATCACTGGCTTCTTCAGGTCTTTCTCCGTCCGTCATGTACGTAGATAGCATGCGAGGATGAACAGAGGAAGAGTGCAACTGGTGCTATAACACCCAGTTTTCTAAATGAGGGTAATTTTAAAATTTTGTAATTTTAATCTTTTAATTATGATATTTAAATAATAATATAATTTTTGGTGATTTTTAATCATTTTAAAACTATTTAAAACCATGACTTGTAATTTTGGTGTTTTGCTAGTGTAACCCTAGAGACAGCTTGACCTAGAGCCTAGCCATGTGATTAGGGTATTTCATTTATCATTTTTAGCTTGAGAGTATTTTGGTCGTTTTGAATTTATTTGAATTTAATAGGATTTATTAGAATTTATTAGAATTTATGTGAATTTATTATTAATTAAATAATTGTTTGGTGTTTTGTTAGTCTTAAACCTAGAATGGACCTAACCTAGAACCTTAGACTTAACCCATGGGCTAAGTTAGAATGGTTAACTTAAGTTGTGGCTAGAAAATATCTAGTTAGGATCTAAATAGGAGTTTTAGTTAGTGAGACTTGATTATTTGAAATGGGCCTATGAAATGTTGAACTTGATTAGCCTAGAGAAAGCCCAAAGCCCACTAACTAGAAACCCTAACCCTAATTTTATCCTTTATGACCAGCCACTAGGTCATTCCCAACCCTATAAAGTCATCTCCTCCATGTTCTTGCCTCTTTTGTAATGTTTCCACATTTTGAAGAAAGAGGTAATGCCATTTCTTCCCCAATCCCTAGATTCTTTATTTTTAATCCTTTTTTACTCTAATCTTTTGCATATGATCCTGACCTAGCCCTATTTTGTATTCATGGAGAGAAATCTCAGGTTTAAATTAATTTAGAGCATTGGGCTAGCAAGGAGGGATCCTCATTTTGGGTGTTTTCTTGAGGAAGAACAACCAATAGGTAAACCCTCACAATCACCATTAGATTTCAATTTCCTTGTATAAGTGCATAGCCCTAGGAGTCCCTTAGATGCTAGCATAGGTTTGGTGTCGAGTCGTATCCATTTCGTGTCCGTATCGGACACGTATCAGTGTTAGAGTGCATGTGTTTGATGAAATACTTGAATAAATAAAATCTTCTTATTTTAAAATTCTATTTGAACAGATTTCTAGCCCTATGTGTGTGATTCATGAATCCCAAGCTCTGAGCACATTTCGAGCCGTGTCCGTGTCCAAATCGGACACAAACTCGCTGCACGACGTACGTACACTGTCCCCTGCTCACGCACCCCTTGTGCTCGCTGTACACGCCACGTGGACACCCTATTTTCGACATAGAGGTGGGGGCCAAAACTGACAGACCCCCCCTCGAGTCTCATGGACTCTCGTATCGTGTCGGATACGAAATCCATCACGCACTGGTCTTATACTGCTGCACCCGCGTGAATTTTTGCTCCATGACACGCATCAGTTGACACGTGCAGACGCGACTTGGACATGAACCAGGGCGTCGACCCTCTAGCCCTATATTCCTCCTAACCCTAGACACGAGCGCGTGACCTCTCATGCGACGTGTCGTGTACTATTGGACTCGACATAGCTGCACAATCCAGTCTGAACGCGCAGACTGATACACCTTGTTGCACTGTTTGGATACGTCTGTGTCGATTTGGTTGGACACGAAATGACTCTATGACACGTGCACGTGTGTGTCTTGTCTTGCCAACCTTCAATTCGTAATATTAACTTGTTTTCATGATTTAAATCCCAAATTCCCTAATTTACTGATACGGTTGCGCATCAGAGAAGTATTCTCTATTTTTTTAGTTTGATTCAATTTTTCATGTCAAATTTTAATGTTTAACTTGCTAATTAGTTGTTGTATATGTTAGCTATAGTTAGGGTTTCATTTCGTGAAGAATTATTGGTTTTGTGTTCTAATTCTTCAATGTTTCAGAAAACTGTATTGCACGGTATCAGTTATATATAGATACGCTGCTTTGTAGTTGTTAGTTTGAATTTACATATTAAATTCAATGTTTTTTTTAGCTAAGTTCAATGCTGATACATAGGTATAAATGTTAGGGTTTTAATTCATAGAGATGATTGCTTGATTTTGTATTCAATTAAGGCTTTGTACTGGCCATTCAATCAGTACAGTGAACACCTATATGAGCCTATTTTTGAATGAATTTAAAACCCAATGCATGAGTTTATATGCCATTTTGATTTCCTGGATATGAATGATGAATGTTAGGTTCATGTTGATTAGGGATTCATGGATGTTTGTACTGTTTTAGGACTGTTAACTGCTTAAACTGGAAATGCCCAATTGTCATTTTCCTGAGAACCATCTCTTGAGTTTATACACACATTGTGCCTATTACAATGTTAAATTCAAATGAAAACTGATTTCCTATACACATTGATAAATTAACTAACCTAAACCCTCACATGTACTACATAATCACACATATTACTTGACACACACATCACTCAAATCTGAAAACTGTTTTCCCTATGCCCTATACACCCATTGACACATTCATGTACACACATATAGCACACTGTCATATACACACCCTTTTGAATTGATAAATCTGAAAATTGAGAACACTCTTCCTGTTCTCCCTTACACACATCCACCCACCCACACATGGTTACACCCTAGCCTATGTACCATACACACGCACTCATGTGTCACTCATACACACTCATACACACACTACACATATGTATACACTGTCCTTCCTTCTCTATCTAATTATGCATATATATAATATCCCTAATTGGCTAGACGAATATGTAAAATATATGTGTATAAACTATATTCTTGTGTAATGTACATATTTAAATATGTATGCCACTTATATTAAATTATATATATATATATATATATATATATATATATATATATATATATATATATATATATATATATGTGAAATGTGTGTGACTCCATTTAGCCTATAGCCTATACAAGCCTAGCTAAACCCTTGTGTATGTGCGTATACATATATGTACCTATATACATACTTGTTCTTAGTAGCTTTGTGTAGTTGTGGCTTATATGGCCTATATGTGTATATGGCTCATGGCCTAGGTGGAATAGCCTATGGCATATGGAATATATACACATGAGGTGGGTTATGTAAACTTGTGTGACTTCAATGGTGTGTGCTTGCTAGGCTAATTGGTTAAGAGACCTAGATTGACTTGTTAAGCCTAGGTTAGACCAACCTAGACTAGTTTAACCTTGTTTGACCTTGTTGACCCTGTTTGACCTAACTAGACTAGTGTTGACCTAGTTTGACTGTTAGAGTTGACTAGAGTTGACCAAAGGTTGACTTTAGCCTAGATTGACCCCAAATATCATGTAGATGCATTGTAGCAGTCTATTTTATTATATTAGACATGTTATGACTTATACTGTTCTGATTAGGAGCCAGACACCACTCCTCAGGCAGTATTTCATACAGACGTTCAGGATATCAGGCGAGTACATTCTCTGACCGTTTCATACTTTCTAGGATTTATATTCTTGCTCTAGATTACTTGATGCTGACACATTGCTAGCACGGATTGGTACTATATAGATTTTTCATGAGATGTTATCCCCCTCGGGAGCATCGGATACTGTATGTTTTGTGCGTTTCACGAATCATCACGTATCTCTATGCTTTCACTGATTCACGAATCGCTTGTGACACATGTACTCTCATGTTCACAGAGCCATCATGAATCACCTTCACGTATCACTCATTTTATGAGCCATGTGAAGTTTCACGAATCTTAACATAACTTGAACAGATCCTTGTGTATTGATTGGGGATGGGGAAGTAAAAATAGCCATGTGAATAATATCCAAGTAGCTATAGTCATGAATCACTCTTAGCTGTAGTCATGAATCTTCCTATGCCATTCACATGTCTATATTTTACTCTAACTCACTAGTCACTGCTAGTTTTCTATTTTTAGTAGATATTTCCTTACAATTATCTCTTTTACTTCATATATTCTCTTTTCAGCGTTTCATGTATCTTACTCTATTGCATGCTTTATTTTTTCTAACTTGATATGATCTGCGTGAGATGTATTATGCTCGCTCATGTCCTGACTGGACATGTTAAAATTTTTATAGAGGATGGTGAGGAACCCTGTACCACTTACCATGGGACTACCCTAGAAGATTGCTGGGACCTGGATCTCCAGCAGGATCCATTAGCAGTGGATGGCACACCATTAGTTAGATTAGTTTTCAGTTGTACTTATTTACACTATAGATTACTGTATTAGGATTTTGAGATGTTATCTGGATTTGTATTATCTTAGACACTTAGACTTCTATCTGACTGTATCTCTGTGGATTAATCTCGTTCATATCTATCTATCTTTTATCGTATTCCACCTTAGATGTGATTGAGACTCTATTGCCATGTCACCTCCATTCGAAGTATATATAATGTACAATTACCTTTATACTGTTAGATGATTGACCTAGGACAGCGTTCTACTGCCGACACTGCGGCGTAGGCTGGACGTACCCACGTCTCGTGCCCTTACTCTAGGGTGCGGGTCGTGACACATTTTTAGTGGTGGCCCACGCAGGTCGAGTTTATGTAGTGGTATTCGACTAGAGTATCACTACAGCCTGCAGTAGGATTGGGATATTTTTGAGGGTACTCAATCACACTAGGAAAAACTCCTAATCAGATTCCTTTTATCTAAATTTGCTGCTTATTGTCTTCCCTTGAATATAAACTGTCCTCCTTTGATTTTTTTGCTTCATTCTCAGTAATTGCTTCTTGTTTTGATCTGTCTTCATGATGGTTATGGAGACACGATCTCATCGCTCCGGTCCGAGGGATACTATCGAGAGGCTGGCCATCTCTCGTTCTGTTCAGCAGGGCCTCGAGACCGCAACTCCTGTTGTGCCGACTCAGGTTGACATTTCTGCTACATTAAAGGTGCACCTCCGCCTGTACAGAGACCTTTCCCCGTCATTCCCGATTTCTCTCAGCAGCCGCAGTTCATACAGCATCAGCAGCAGACCAGGGAAAACCAGCAGGGGCGAGCTTCCGCCAGGACAGTCTAGGATACACAGGCCATTGGAGATCTTGTTGTAGGTTCCGATCTTCTCGATTCCATTTCTACAATTGCCTTTTATAACTATCTTAAAATTCGATTCCATCTGCTCCTTGTTGACTGATCAATTTGTTCTGTTGTTCTTGTGTTATGTTTGTTTTTCTTCTGAGAAAATTATATGGGCTAGGTCACCTCAGTTATGGGATCTAGAATCTTCGATAGTCGTATTAGCTGGCATAGTGAGAACATATAGTCAGATTTTGGACGTATTTCTCGGGTGTGGAAATTTAAGGTTTTCGCTGTCGCATACGGCAATATGAAAATTTTAAATATCATAAACCTAGAGGTATGTACCTTAGTCAAGGACTCTGTGATTATCGTAGCCTTGCTCACTACCATGACGAAGACTCTGAATAACATAATTTTGGACAGACGCATATGATTATCATACCCTTCTGTTGTTATAAAATTGTATTCCATCATCAAATAACTTAGGAGTAGGGATATTTAGTTTTGTAGAGCTTATTCATATGTAGTTCTTTCATAGTGTAATGATATGATGATTTGTAGAGTGTTTGTACTCGAGAGATGATAGTTAGCATTGATATTAGAATAATAACCCTTGTAGATGATTCCCCTGACCTACCAGTTTCATATAGGATGTTAGTATGCCTTACAGCCTTGAAAATTTATTATTATTTTCCCTTACCCTTTCCAGTAAGGCACCCATGGCCAGAGCCTGTCCTTGAGTATAGTTGTAGTTTTACCTAAGACTGAGAGGTCTATATATATAGATAGTTGCAGATGATATTGGCATATGGGATATGGGTTGGTTGGTATCTATAGACCATTGTTGTATAGGATTATAGACATGTTGTTTAGCATATATTTGGTTCAGTTTTCTATTTTAGTTAAGTTCTCCTTGTGATGAGTTCAGGCATGATAGTTCAATCTTTATAGGCAGTGTGCAGACCCTTCACTAGATGTCCTGTCCTTTTTCTTATAAATTCAGTCTCCTTAGCATCATTTTCTTTTGCCTACATTGATGTTTCAGACCATTCATCTTTAGCCTAATTCTGAGCATTTGTTCAGTTCCTTATAAGTTTAGTCTACTTTAACCCTTGATGATCAGTTATATATGTATGGATATATAGATGATATACTTAGGATATATGTAATGGGTTGTTGTTCTTGAGCTTATGTATATATGGTATTTGGGACTTGTGTGCTTAGATTATGGGTATTTAGTTATGGGTGACTTGGTAAGATTGGGAAGTTAAGAGTTAGTCTATTATAGAGTTTTTCTTTTTGATAATCTCTACTTGCCAACACCTAGACAGCTAGCATAGGTAAAACCCTAAGAAATTGACCAGTTGATGACCAAGTACTTGGATGTTGAGAAATTGACTAGTGGTTGACCCTTGACTATGTTGACCTAGAAGGAGTACTACCATCTTAAATTTCGAGGACGAAAATTTTCTAAGGTGGGTAGACTTGTAACACCCAGTTTTCTAAATGAGGGTATTTTTGAAATTTTGTAATTTTGATCTTTTAATTATGATATTTAAATAATAATATAATTTTTGGTAATTTTTAATCATTTTAAAACTATTTAAAACCATGACTTGTAATTTTGGTGTTTTGCTAGTGTAACCCTAGAGACAGCTTGACCTAGAGCCTAGCCATGTGATTAGGGTATTTTATTTATCATTTTTAGCTTGAGGGTATTTAGGTCATTTTGAATTTATTTGAATTTAATAGGATTTATTAGAATTTATTGGAATGTATGTGAATTTATTATTAATTAAATAATTGCTTGGTGTCTTGTTAGTCTTAAACCTAGAATGGACCTAACCTAGAACCTTAGACTTAACCCATGGGTTAAGTTAGAATGGTTAACTTAAGTTGTGGCTAGAAAATATCTAGTTAGGATCTAAATAGGAGTTTTAGTTAGTGAGACTTGATTATTTGAAATGGGCCTATGAAATGTTGAACTTGATTAGCCTAGAGAAAGCCCAAAGCCCACTAACTAGAAACCTTAACCCTAATTTATCCTTTATGACCAACCACTACGTCATTCCCAACCCTATAAAGTCATCTCCTCCATGTTCTTGCCTCTTTTGTAATATTTCTACATTTTGAAGAAAGAGGTAATGTCATTTCTTCCCCAATCCCTAGATTATTCATTTTTAATCCTTTTTCACTCTAGTCTTTTGCATATGATACTGACCTAGTCCTATTTTGTATTCATGGAGAGAAATCTCCGGTTTAAATCAATTTGGAGCATTGGGCTAGCAAGGAGGGATCCTCATTTTGGGTGTTTTCTTGAGAAAGAACAACCAATAGGTAAACCCTCACAATCACCATTAGATTTCAATTTTCTTGCATGAGTGCATAGCCCTAGGAGTCCCCTAGCTGCTAGCATAGGTTTGGTGTCGAGTCGTGTCTATTTCGTGTCCGTATCGGACACATATCAGTGTTAGAGTGCATGTATTTGATGAAATGCTTGAATGAATAAAATCTTCTTATTTTAAAATTCTATTTGAACAGATTTCTAGCCCTATGTGTGTGATTCACGAATCCCAAGCTCTGAGCACATTTCGAGCCGTGTTCGTGTCTAAATCGGACAAGAACTCGCTGTACGACGCACGTACACTGTCCCCAGCTCACGCACCCCTCGTGCTCGCTGCACACGCCACGTGGACACCCCATTTTCGACCCAGTTGTGGGGGCCATCACTGACAGACCCCCCTTCGAGTCTCATGGACTCTCGTGTCGTGTCAGACACGGAATCCATCACGTACTGGTCTTACACTGCTGTACCCGTACGGATTTTTGCTCCTTGACACGCATCAGTTGACACGTGCAGACGCGACTTGGACACGAACTAGGGCGTCGACCCTCTAACCCTATATTCCCCCTAACCCTAGACACGTGCGCGTGACCTCTCATGCGACGTATCGTGTCCTATTGGACAAGACATAGCTGCACGATCCAGTCTGAACGCGCAGACTGATACACCTTGTTGTACTGTTTGGACACGTCTGTGTCGATTTGACACGAAATGACTATGACACGTGCACGTGTGTGTCTTGTTTTGCCAACCTTCAATTCGTAATATTAACTTGTTTTTATGAATCTAATCCCAAATTCCCTAATTTACTGATACGGTTGCGCATTAGAGAAGTATTCTCTGTTTTTTTTGTTTGATTCAATTTTTTATGTTAAATTTCAATGTTTAACTTGCTAATTAATTGCTGTATATGTTAGCTATAGTTAGGGTTTCATTTTGTGAAGAATTATTGGTTTTGTGTTCTAATTCTTCAATGTTTCAGAAAACTGTATTACACGGTATCAGTTATATATAGATACACTGTTTTGTAGTTATTAGTTCGAATTTACATATTAAATTCAATGATTTTTTAGCTAAGTTCAATGCTGATACATAGGTGTAAATGTTAGGGTTTTAATTCATAGAGATGATTGCTTGATTTTGTATTCAATTAAGGCTTTGTACTGGCCATTCAATCGGTACAGTGAACACCTATATGAGCCTGTTTTTGAATGAATTTAAAACCCAATGCATGAGTTTATATGCCATTTTGATTTCCTGGATATGAATGATGCATGTTAGGTTCATGTTGATTAGGGATTCATGGATGTTTGTACTGTTTTAGGACTGTTAACTGCTTAAACTGGAAATGCCCAACTGTCATTTTCCTGAGAACCATCTCTTGAGTTTATACACACATTGTGCCTATTACACTGTTAAATTCAACTGAAAACTGATTTCCTATACACATTGATAAATTAACTAACCTCACATGTACTACATAATCATACACATTACTTGACACACACATCACTCAAATCTGAAAACTATTTTCCCTATGCCCTATACACCCATTGACACATTCATGTACACAAATATAGCACACTGTCATATACACACCCTTTTTAATTGATAAATCTGAAAATTGAGAACACTCTTCCTGTTCTCCCTTACACACATCCACCCACACACACATGGTTACACCCTAGCCTATGTACCATACACACGCACTCATGTGTCACTCATACACACTCATACACACACTACACATATGTATACACTGTCCTTCCTTCTCTCTCTAATTATGCATATATATATAATATCCCTAATTGGCTAGATGAATATGTAAAATATATGTGTATAAACTATATTCTTGTGTAATGTACATATTTAAATATGTATGCCACTTATATTAAATTATATATATATGTGTGAAATGTGTGTGACTCCATTTAGCCTATAGCCTATACAAGTCTAGCTAAACCCTTGTGTATATGCGTATACATATATGTATATACATACTTGTTCTTAGTAGCTTTGTGTGGTTGTGGCTTATATGGCCTATATGTGTATATTGCTCATGGCCTAGGTGGAATAGCCTATGGCATATGGAATATATACACATGAGGTGGGTTATGTAAACTTGTGTGACTTGAATGGTGTGTGCTTGCTAGGCTAATTGGTTAAGAGACCTAGATTGACTTGTTAAGCCTAGGTTAGACCAACCTAGACTAGTTTAACCTTGTTTGACCTTGTTGACCCTGTTTGACCTAACTAGACTAGTGTTGACCTAGTTTGACTGTTAGAGTTGACTAGAGTTGACCAAAGGTTGACTTTAGCCTAGATTGACCCCAAACATCATGTAGATGTATTGTAGCAGTCTATTTTATTATTTTAGACATGTTGTGACTTGTACTGTTCCGATTAGGAGCCAGACACCACTCCTCAGGCAGTATTTCATACAGACATTCAGGATATCAGGCAAGTACATTCTCTGACCGTTTCATACTTGCTAGGATTTATATTCTTGCTCTAGATTACTTTACTTGATGCTGACATATTGGTAGCACAGATTGGTAATATATTGATCTTTTCATGAGATGTTATCCCCCTCGGGAGGATACTGTAGGTTTTATGCGTTTCACGAATCATCACGTATCTCTATGCTTTTACTGATTCACAAATCGCTTGTGACACATGTACTCTCATGTTCACAGAGCCATCATGAATCACCTTCACGTATCACTCATTTTATGAGCCATGTGAAGTTTCACGAATCTTAACATAACTTGAACAGATCCTTGTGTATTGATTAGGGATGGGAGAGTAGAAATAGCCATGTGAATAATATCCAAGTAGCTGTAGTCATGAATCACTCTTAGCTGTAGTCATGAATCTTTATATGCCATTCACATGTCTATATTTTACTCTGACTCACTAGTCACTGCTAGTTCTCTATTTATGGTAGATATTTTCTTACAGTTATCTCCTTTACTTCATATATTCTCTTTTCAGCGTTTCATGTATCTTACTCTATTACATGCTTTATTTTTCCTAACTTGATATGATCTGCGTGAGATGTTTTGTGCTCGCTCCTGTCCTGACTGGACCTGTTGAAAAATTTACAGAGGATGGTGAGGAACCCTGTACCACTTACCATGGGACTACCCTAGAAGATTGCTGGGACCTGGATCTCCAGAAGGATCCATTAGCAGTGGATGGCACACCATTAGTTAGATTAGTTTTCAGTTGTACTTATTTCTACTATGGATTACTGTATTGGGATTTTGAGACGTTATCTGAATTTGTATTATCTTAGACACTTAGACTTTTATCTGATTGTATCTCGGTGGATTCATCTCGTTCATATCTATCTATCTTTTATCGTATTCTACCTTAGATATGATTGAGACTGTCTTGCCATGTCACCTTCATTCGGAGTGTATATACTGTACAAGTACCTTTATACTGTTAGATGATTGACCTAGGACAGCGTTCTACCGCCGACACTGCGACGTAGGCTGGACGTACCCACGTCTCATGCCCTTAATCTAGGGTGCGAATCGTGACACGTACTGATACTGTCTGTCTCCGAGTGGATAAGTCCTTCATCTTCAGGTAGAGGAGGTAGATAGTCGCCATCAGATTCGGAGGGATCATCATCCTCTGGATGGCTACCTCCAGTGTGGGGGTCATCTGCTTCAGATTCTGAGGGAATGCTACCCCCGGCTTGGAAATCTTCGTCGTCTATACGGAATTTTGCCTTTGATCGAGTGCCCATATAGACTCCTTCAGATGTGACAGCCTGTTGGCCATCTGTTGTGTAAAACCCCTAAATTTCTACTATTTTTTTATAAATTTGGTACTGATTTTTTTTTATTTTGTATTGTACGTCGCGCGCAAAATTTTATTTTTCGAAATTGTTCGACGAATGTGAATTTGTGCGAGCGTACATATTTTTTAGAAACTTTTTTTCTATTTTATAGTTTCAAAATAATATATATAATAATTATTCTAGCTATCATACCAAGATTTCCAAGTTTATGATTTTATTTATGAATAGCTTTTCATTTATACAGTTATAATGATAAATAATATTCTTATAAAATGGTATACTAGAAAAGTATATTTATGTAAATATTATTTGTGCATACATATATATATTTCATAATTATTTATTAGTTTATTTTTAAATAATAATATAATTTTTGAAATTATTATTATTAGTATTTTTGGAAAACATATTTTTAAATTATTGTGGCAATATAAATCTTTGATTAAATTTTATGGATTTAATTTAAATAGTTTAAAGATAGAATTTATATTTGAGTTTAGATTATCTAGATTTAAATGGGAATTGAATAAAGATTTAGATATTATTGGATTTTGTCTACAATTTAAACTTTATGTAGATCAAACCCAAATTTGATTTAAATAATAAATTTGGGTCTAATCCTTATCCAACTGGGAATTCCCACATCCTATAAATAGGCAGGTACTCATCCGTAAATTCCTCACATCCACAAATTCTCCACAAAAACGTGCATCGTGTCTGTGGCCAGTTCCCTCCGTGTCAGCCGCGATGGCCTTGGGTTCGACCCCGGGTGTATCTTATTCCATTTTTTTACATATATATTGAATCCTCTCCCCCGTGTCGACAGTCCCGACACGGTAAAAATCCTGTCCCTAACCCGATTCTAAACTCAGCCAATCACCACTGCCATCCCCAACTACTCTTCACCCTAACCTCTTCCTGCCACCATCGAACCCGTCCACCATAGCCTGCTTCCCCGCCCTCACGGCCACCTCGCCCCGGCCGTCCCGACACAACCAGACCCCGCTCCTGCCATAGCACCCCAACGTCATTACCACCGGCATCACCATCTTCATCACCATGCTCGCAGCCACACAACTACCACAGTGGCGCGGCCACCCGTCGCAGACCGTACTGCCAACGCCACCATAGTAGCGCGGCCACCCATCATAGACTGCTCCGAAACCACCCGTCTTCTAACTGACCACCACAGACCTGGCCACACCAACAAACACAGCCATCACCACCACGACCCAAAATCCCCATCGTCCCAGCCACCCCGACCGGTTTGGCCGACCACCGCCACCACATCAAAAATTACCACAAACAAATGACAAAATTGGAACCAGACTTACCTCCGCAACCCGTCGGCGGCCGAATTCGCTGCGACCAGTCTCCCGCTCGTCCCTTCGAGCTCTCACCGTCGGCGTCGCAAATCGATCCCGCACCACCGGGTCTTTCGTGCGTCTACGCGCGTGACCCAGGTAGGCAATAGGGGTGCAACTTGGGCGGGCTAAACCCGAACCCGGTCGGGTAAACCCGTTAATGGGTTGGGCTAGGGTTGAAGATACTCGGGTTCGGGTTCGGATATGGGTTAAAATATTTTAACCCGATCAAAAATTGGGTTGGGCTCAGGTTCATGTGTCGGGTTACCGAAGAACCCAAAATCTGACTTACATATATATATATATATATATATATATATATATTGTTTCATATTTCTTAAAAGTTAAATCCTAAATTTCTCTACCCAAACTCTTCAACTCCTTATCATAAATCTTAATTTAGTTTGTAATTTTCAATGATCAAGACTTTATTGCTATTTGATTATGTGTTTAATATTACTTTTGTTTAAAATTATTTCAAATATTATATTAGAGCCCGATAAACTCAATGGATCCGACCCAACCCGAGTTCAACCCGAGCCAAACCCGATCCTCCGGGCTTGGTCTTGGGCTTCATATGTTTAACCCGAGGTCGGGCCGGACTTGGGCTCGGGCTAGACTTATGATTCATCGGGTTGGGCTCGGGTTGACCTCAAGCCCGACCCAACCCGCCCGAGTTGTACCCCTAGTAGGCAAGCTCAGCCACCTACCTCCGCCTGGCTGACGAAACCCTCCCGGCGACCTCAGTGGTGAAGCACCGCAGGTGGATGTAGCCGCCGCGAAATGCCACGCCGAGATCGGATCTGGGCAGCTGCCTCCGAGCCATCGTTCCCAGCGTGCGCTGCCGTGGGCGCTCGAGTCCAGGATCACCGGCGAAGCCCCGCTCAACCGTCACCGTCCCCTAACACCACCGCCTGGCCTCACCGGCCTAGCGCGCCCACCGACGCCCTCCACCGCGAGCCGCGCTGTGCACTTCTGACTCCGCCACGGCCACCACATCTCGCCCGAACCCTCTCCTCGACCCTTCCTCCGGTTGCGAGTCAGCGCCGCTCCGCCCTCCGCACGCGACCGTCGTCGACTCCTCGGACCAGCCCTCAGTCGTCGCACTCCACCCAGAGCGTCCCCCTCTGCTCTCCTATCTCGATCTCTTGCTCTCCCCCCTTTCCTTTTGATTTTTTTTCTTTCTTTTCTATAAAAATTTAGTACTCTCTCTCTCTCTCTCTATTCCTCTCTGGCTTTTTTTTGGAGAAGGACTCCATTCAATGCAGCATGCCTTCTTTTAATTTTTTTGTTTTTATTTTTATTTTTTCCAAAGCAGTATGTCTTGTTTTGTTATTATTATTTTTTATTTTGTTTCGTTTTTGTTTTTTCGTGTTTATTATTTTTGCTTTATTTTGTTAAAAAGATTGGTATAGTGTTCTATGTATGTTTCTTGGTTCTAAGTACAAGATTGGACTCCCTGGTATTTTTCCTGATAGGGAAAGGGAACAGGCAATGTTATTTTTATCTTATTTTACTTAAAATATCAATATGTATATATAGTTTGATATCTACTATAGTACTAAATACAATACCTTATCTATATCAATAACTGTTATATTTAACCATTATACCATTATTACTATTATTATTCTTATTAAATAACTATAGTTTTAGATTATTTTGGTAACGGAATATTGTACTAGGCCTTGTCCTATATTTATTTTCAAGGCTGAATTTCGAAGTCTAAAATATATAATTATATTATTTTTTTGTTATTAAATATGGTTGTAATATTTAATACTAGTAAAGTATTGTTTTGATATAAAAAGGATTTTTCGTGACTTTCAAGTATTTATCTAAAAACTATTTTAGCTAATAAGAAAATATTTTTGAGTATTATAAATAGTTTTCTAAAAACGTATATATTTTTAAATTATTAAATTCCTTCGATTTTCTTTCTCTTCTGCGATTAGTCCTATTCTCAATCCCTTGCCAATTCTGTACTTACCTTATGTCTACCCTAACTAATTTGACCCTTCTGGACCCAATGGAACCGTCCGTGCCACCCGAGGTCACCTTGCATAGTTGTTGCACCGAAGTTGCAGTTCGTGCCACATTGATCATTGCAGTACACCAGACGTCCTAACAGGCAAGACACCTTGCCATTTGCTGTTTATTTATTTTAGCTCATATTTTATGCATTATTTATTATTTTCTTTATGCAAATTAAACTGTGATACATGGCATAACCTGTTAGAACTTACTGTTCATTTATATTTTCTGCTATGTATTATTTTTCTCACACATTAAACCTAGATTTAAGGGACCACCTTTGTGTGTTGCATTCATTGGCCTTGATACGTCATACCATGAAGTTGTGTGTCGCATGTAGAACACGGATGTGCGTGATTGGCTGGCCACCAGTACGTACAAGCCGTGCAATAGGAATAACCGCTAATAGAATTGCATGCTAGTTTGACTTAGCGGTTATAGAGGTTTTCTGTTGTGGATACAACATAGTAGGTATTGGGCGGGGAGGACAATTCCTTAGCGTATGGGCTTCGATGTACTTTTTTTGTGACCCGGAAGCTCCGCTGGAGATACGGGGTTGATGACCCATGATTACTGACGGCCACTGGCGTTCTGCGGAACGTTATGCTCTTATTGATTGGGCCTCTGGTGCCCCAAGGGGGGACTATGTCGATCCTATTTAGCTAGGGCCCATGCGTAGGAAGGATTGTTCTTAACTACATTTCACTTAGAACGGTTAGGCACCTTTATCCGTTAGGTATGAGTACTTTTGGTTTGGGTACTTGTATCTGACCGTAGCTTGGAATAATAACTTGTCGCGGATTAGTTCGCCACATCTTGTCCTTGTTTGGTTGTAGGTGTGACTTACTACTTCGATAAGAAGGTATTGAACCTTGTTGGGGTCCTGATACCATATTGGATTCATAGCATAGAAAGATACGTCACTGTGAATTAGTTTACCATCTCCTGTCCTTGTTTGGTTGGGGGGATGGTAAGCTAGTTCAATAGGTGTGTATTGGACTATGTTATAATTCAATTGAGTACTTATTTACTTGAGCAATATTTATTCAGTTTATATGGCATGATATTATGTGTCTTGTTACGTCCCTCTGAGGACCTGGTTATTTCTCCAAGTGTGTGCTCTTGTCTTTCGTAGGTGTTCTAGCTCTAGCCGTGATCATCCATATTTCTTCGAGGATGATTGCACTTGGATTGTCTTCGCTTCGCTCGCCAAAATTATTCTTTTGTATATTATGTTTTTCTTTTCATAGTCGGTAGTAGTTTTGTCTCCGCCCAACTACATGTACGAATGATAATTCATAGTTGATTATATGATATCTTTTATTTTTATATTTTGTGGATGAGATTAGTTAGTTGTGGTTTACTGCACTTTACAGCTTATGTATCCATACGAGGCCCATGTACTTCGTATGAATACAGCTGGCATGTCTACGTTTCCAGTCCTACGTATTTTGGGATTGGGACATTACATGTTTTTGTGGTGGCCCATGCAGGTCAAGATAAATTGTTTGGTTACTTTACCGTACCAAACAAGCCTGCGAATAGGATTAGAAGTCTAGGATCTCATCCACATACTTGACCGCTTTCCTCGATTCCATATTCGAACTATCGTTCGACTCATCGACTGCATCTTGCTTGATTCCTTCCATCATAATTATTATCTTCCCTTCGTGTTTTGCTAGAGGTTAGGAAGGTGACCCCTACTAGTTAGACATGTTACTTTTGTTCCAAAACACCATTAGTTTAATTCTTTTAAGTTGGGTAGAATGTCTTGTGACCTAGCAATCCCTTTGTCCTTGTGACCTATGTTCACAAGTTTACTTAGATTCTAGAATTTAGAGGACCTTAACCCATTTAGTCAACCAAGGACTTGGACAAGAAGACTATAGGACGACTGTATAGAGACCAACACAGGATATGACTTAGAATCATTTAAACTAATTTGGCTTTATTTCAATCTTAATCTCACGTGCCTATATTTTACTATCTAGACTAATGATGCTAATGTATCCTAGTTTTTGTAAGCTCAATTCTTTATCAAGCGTGTACATGACATAAGTTATTGCAGGCCTCCACTAACAGATTGTCTACTCAGAACCGGTGCATGATGGTCTGATCAACCTAGTGCACTTTGGTTCGCTTTTATCTATCATTCTACGTGGATGGGGACATAGCTAAACTTGTCCTCTAGAGTCCCATCTGCGATTGCCTTGGCAACTCCTTTTGAATTATTCGGTCGTCTTGAACCACGTATTCGTATTCGATAATGCCTCCTTCGAACTCTATATTGCTTTCGCCTTCACATATTTTAGAAGGACGAAGGCGTTATACTAGAACTTTCTCTAGACTTCCTATCTACAATGACCATTATCACTCGATGCTACTATATCTTCATTACTCGTCCTTTTCTCGGCCCTATCACGACCTTCTAATCGCTTAAATTAGGAGTGAATCTAATCGTTCTCCAAACCGTGCCCTCAATCTACTTCCAAGAAACCATAACTTTAAGGTTTTTAATCTATTTTCTCTTGTTACCATAATATTTTTTATTCCCTATTTTAACCTTAACCCTTACTCTTTTTCCTTCTTGCGCTAACCTATAATTATCCTCGCCATTATTGAAATCACGATTTCCTAATGCATCTTTTGTTTAATGTCGTGAATTGATTGTTCTCCATCGATACCCGATTGTGTCTTCAAACCCCCCACCGATTCTTAATTTCGAGGACGAAATTCTTTTAAGTTGGGTAGGATGTAAAACCCCTAAATTTTTACTATTTTTTTATAAATTTGGTACTGATTTTTTTATTTTGTATTGTACGTCGCGCGTAAAATTTTATTTTTCGAAATTGCTCGACGAATGCGAATATGTACGAGCGTACATATTTTTGAAAAATATTTTTACTATTTTATAGTTTCAAAATAATATATATAATAATTATTCTAGCTATCGTACCAAGATTTCCAAGTTTATGATTTTATTTATGAAAAGCTTTTCATTTATACAGTTATAATAATAAATAATATTCTTATAAAATGGTATACTAGAAAAGTATATTTATGTAAATATTATTTGTGCATACATATATATTTCGTAATTAGTTATTAGTTTATTTTTAATAATAATATAATTTTTGAAATTATTATTATTAGTATTTTTGGAAAACATATTTTTAAATTATTGTGGCAATATAAATCTTTGATTAAATTTTATGGATTTAATTTAAATAGTTTAAAGATAGAATTTATATTTGAGTTTAGATTATCTAGATTTAAATGGAAATTGAATAAAGATTTAGATATTATTGGATTTTGTCTATAATTTAAACTTTATGTAGATCAAACCTAAATTTGATTTAAATAATAAATTTGGGTCCAATCCTTATCCAACTGGGAATTTTCACATCCTATAAATAGGCAGGTACTCCTCCATAAATTTCTCATATCCACAAATTCTCCACAAAAATGTGCATCGTGTCTGTGGCCAGTTCCCTCCGTGTCAGTCGTGACGGCCTTGGGTCCGACCCCGGGTGACTATCTTATTACATTTTTTTACATATACATTGAATCCTCTCCCCAGTGTCGACAGTCCCGACACGGTAAAAATCCTGCCCCTAACCCGATTCTAAACTCTGCCAATCACCACTGCCATCCCCAACTACTCTCCATCCCGACATCTTCCTGCCACCATCGAACCCGTCCACCATAGCCTGCTTCCCCGCCCTCACGGCCACCTCGCCCCGGCCGTCCCGACACAACTAGACCCCGTTCCTGCCGTAGCACCCCACCGTCATCACCACCGACATCACCATCTTCATCACCATGCTCGCAGCCACACAACCACCACAGTGGTGTGGCCACCCGTCGCAAACCGTACCGCCAACGCCACCACAGTGGCACGGCCACCCGTCGCAGACTGCCCCGACACCACCTGACCTGGCCACACCAACAAACACAACCATCACCACCACGACCCAAAATCCCCATCGTCCCAGCCACCCCGACCGGTTTGGCCGACCACCGCCACCCCATCAAAAATCACCACAAACAAATTATAAAATTGGAACCGGACGTACCTCCGCAACCCGTCGGCGGCCGGATTCACTGCGACCAGTCACCCGCTCGTCCCTCCGAGCTCTCACCGCCGGCGTCGTAAACCGATCCCGTGCCACCAGGTCTTTCGTGCGTCTACGCGCCTGACCTAGGTAGGCAAGCTCCGCCACTTACCTCCTCCTGGCTGACGAAACCCTCCCGGCAACCTCAGTGGTGAAGCACCGCAGGTGGATGTAGTCGTCGCAAAACGCCACGCCGAGATCGGATCTGGGCAGCCGCCTCCGAGCCATCGTTTCCAGCGTGCATTGCCGTGGGCGCTCGAGTCCAGGATCACCGGCGAAGCCCCGCTCAACCGTCACCGTCCCCCAACGCCACCGCCTGGCCTCACTGACCTAGCACGCCCGTCGGCGCCGTCCACCGCGAGCCGCGCTGTGCACCTCTGACTCCGCCACAGCCACCACATCTCGCCCGAACCCTCTCCTGGACCCTTCCTCCGGCCGCGAGTCAGCCCCGCTCCGCCCTCCGTGCGCGACCGTCGTCGACTCCTCGGACCAGCCCTCAGTCGCCGCACTCCACCCCGAGCGTCCCCCTCCGCTCTCCTCTCTCGATCTCCTGCTCTCCCCCTTTCCTTTTGATATTTTTTCTTTCTTTTCTATAAAAATTTAGTACTCTCTCTCTCTCTATTTCTCTCTGGCTTTTTTTTGGGAGAAAGACTCCATTCAATGCAACATGCCTTCTTTTAATTTTTTTGTTTTTATTTTTATTTTTTTTCAAAGTAGCATGTCTTGTTTTGTTATTATTATTTTTTATTTTGTTTTGTTTTTGTTTTTTTGTGTTTATTAATTTTTCTTTATTTTGTTAAAAAGATTGTTATAGTGTTCTCTGTATGTTTCTTGGTTCTAAGTACAAGATTGGACTCCCTGGTATTTTTCCTGATAGGGAAAGGGAACATGCAATGTTATTTTTATCTTATTTTACTTAAAATATCAGTATGTATATATAGTATGATATCTAATATAGTACTAAATACAATAGCTTATCTATATCAATAACTATTATATTTAACCATTATACCATTATTACTATTATTATTCTTATTAAATAATTATAGTTTCAGATTATTTTGGTAACGGAATATTGTACTAGGCCTTGCCCTATATTTATTTTCAAGGCTGAATTTCGAAGTCAAAAATATATAATTATATTATTTTTATGTTATTAAATATGGTTATAATATTTAATACTAGTAAAGTATAGTTTTGATATAAAAATAATTTTTTGTGACTTTCAAGTATTTATCTAAAAACTATTTTAGCTAATAAGAAAATATTTTCGAGTATTATAAATAGTTTTCTAAAAACGTATATATTTTTAAATTATCAAATTCCTTCGATTTTCTTCCTCTTCTGCGATTAGTCCTATTCTCAATCCCTTGCCAATTCTGTACTTACCTTATGTCCACCCTAACTAATTTGACCCTTCTGGACCCAATAGAACCGTCCGTGCCATCCGAGGTCACTTTGCATAGTTGTTGCACCGAAGTCGCAGTTCGTGCCATATTGATCATTGCAGTACACCAGGCATCCTAACAGGCAAGATACCTTACTATTTGCTGTTTATTTATTTTAGCTCATATTTTATGCATTATTCATTATTTTCTTTTTGCAAATTAAGCTTTGATACATGGCATAACCTGTTAATACTTACTGTTCATTTATATTTCCTGCTATGTATTATTTTTCTCACACATTAAACCTAGATTTAAGGGACCACCTTTGTGTGTTGTATTCATTGGCCTTGACACGTCGTACCACAAAGTTGTATGTCGCATGTAGAATACGGACGTGCGTGATTGGCTGGCCACCAGTACGTACAAGCCGTGCGATAGAAATAATCGCTAATAGAATTGTATACTATTTGACTTAGCGGTTATAGAGGTTTTCTGTTGTGGATACAACATAGTAGGCATTGGACGGGAAGGACAATTCCTTATTGTATGGGCTTCGATGCACTTTTCTTGTGACCCAGAAGCTCCGCTGGAGATACGGGGTTGATGATCCATGATTACTGATGGCCACTGGCGTTCTGCGGAACGTTATGCTCTTATTGATTGGGCCTCTAGTGCCCCAAGGGGGGACTATGTCGATCCTATTTAGCCAGGGCCCATGCGTAGGAAGGATTGTTCTTAACTATATTTCACTTAGAACGGTTAGGCACCTTTATCCGTTAGGTATGAGTAATTTTGGTTTAGGTACTTGTATCTGACCGTGGCTTGGAATAATATCTTGTCGCAGATTAGTTCGCCACATCTTGTCCTTGTTTGATTGTAGGTGTGACTTACTACTTCGATGAAAAGTTATTGAACGTTGTTGGGGTCCGGATACCATATTGGATTTATAGCATGGAAAGATACGTCACTGTGAATTAGTTTACCATCTCCTGTCCTTGTTTGGTTGGAGGGATGGTAAGCTAGTTCAATAGGTGTGTATTGGACCATGTTATAATTCAATTAACTTATTTACTTGAGCAATATTTATTCAGTTTATATGGCATGATATTATGTGTCTTGTTACATCCCTCTGAGGACCTGGTTATCTCTCCAGGTGTGTGCTCTTGTCTTTCGCATGTGTTCTAGCTCTACCCGTGATCGTCGCTATTTCTTCGAGGATGATTGCACTTGGATCGTCTTTGCTTTGCTCGCCAAAATCATTCTTTTGTATATCATGTATTTCTTTTCATAGTTGGTAGTGGATTTGTCTTCGCCCAACTACATGTACCTATGACAATTCATAGTTGATTATATGATATCTTTTATTTTTATATTTTGTGGATGAGATTAGTTAGTTGTGGTTTACTGTACTTTACAGCTTATGTATCCATACGAGGCCCATGTACTTTGTATGAATACAGCTAGCATGTCTACGTTTCCAGTCCTACGTATTTTGGGACTGGGGCGTTACATGTTGGTAGACTTCGTCTTCTCCTTCTCGTGGAACTGAGAGAGAAGGTTGGGTTGGTTAGTCCACCGTCTTTGATTAGGGCTTCCGTAAGGGGGACCCCATGAAGCCTTGTTAGATGAGACATATAGTGGCTTCTCGTCATCAGAGAAGTGCAGCCGTCGAAACACGGACTTTCTCTGAGGCACTCTTGTTACTTTGGAGCAACAACAGTTGATAACAATATTAGCGCACGGAAGTGCAATATGAATTGTTATGTTCTCCCTCGCTTTACGCTTATGATTTATCATGTCGCGCAAGTCAGCGGAAGGGAGTTTTGTCTTATAACCCATGTTGCATGCATCGTTGAGCTTTACATGCGGGTTTGTAAGGAGAGTAGCCGTATCTAGACTTAGTTCATGTGTAGGGGCAACCCCCACATCTAAGTTCTGTGACATCCTTGAAGACAGCCCCGTGCTATATGCGTTGGGACCTGTCTTTTTACTGTGGGCGCATAGGCCCTGGAGACTGGGCTTGGGCGCGTACTTCTTGACAACATGTTTGAGTCGCCTTGATGTGGGCGCATAGTATTGATCCCAGAGCCCGGGCGCATAGCCTTGGGCGCATGACTCTGAGTGCCCAACCTGTTGAAGACAGAAGTATTCTGGTTGGGGATATGCGACCAAACACTCCCTTGGACGCATGGCTTTGGGCGCATGCTTGGTAGAGCAGCACTATTTTCTTTCAGTTTCGTATCCTTCGTTCATGAGTCTCGCCGGGTCTGGCTGTTTGCAAAAACAAAAGTATAAAACTTTATTGATACAAACTGTAATAAAGATTACAAGAATTCTGGGAAAATTACAACTATAGGAATCCAATCTTGATGACGATTGCTTTATCCCTTGGACGATGTGAACTTTGAAGACGAAGCCTTTGAAGTTGAAAACAACTCTGGAAATTGAAGGCAAAAGCCTCTGAAGTTGAAGACAAAAGTCTCGGAAGAATGCAGCAGCACTTTGGCAAGAACTCCTGAACTCTCTGATTTCTGATCTCTGATCTTGATCCCCTTGAAATGAAGACTTGAAACTCTATTTATAGAGTTCTGAAAATAACTAACTTTCAGTTATTTTGGACTGTGAAAGCTGATTTGCGCAGTATTGGATTACGCAGGCAGTTATTGGATCGTGGGCCAACTATCTGGGACACATGGCATCATTTGATTGAAATGCGCATGATCGTGCATAGACAGTTGCCACGTAATGAGCAATTGATGGCATGAATGCCACATGTAATTTGTCAGTTATGTTGGTAGAATGCGCAAAGTGAACTGCGCAAAAATGGTTTACGCAACCACGGATTGCGCATGAATGGTTTGCGCAACCACGGATTGTGCTGCCACCTGTCAGCCGCCCTCGAGCACTGTGCGGCATCAAAAATGAACGGCCTCCTCGTTATTCGTGTTGTCAGCTGTCAGGAAGATCTGATTTGATTCAGTCAATGATGACTTCTGCCACGTCAGCCTGCGTAGTTGGGAATATGCGCAAACCAACCTGCGCAAAGTAATTTCTGTGCAATCTGTTGTCTGCGCAACTCATCAAAATGATGAATATCTTGAATTTTTGACTTTGTTGATTGATGCAACTTGATTTTTTAGGACCTACAAGACCCCCTTCAAAGTTTTCGAAAGTTGATTATAATCAAAATTTCGAAATACTTTGAATTTTTGAATGTTGAATCATTTTGCACAATATGATGAGCTGTCTGCGCAAAGCGAATAGACCAAAAGTTTAGGCGCAATCCGAGGCATCCGTTTCGCTACAAAAACTATAAATACCCCTCTTTTTGTTTTTAATTCTTTACTTTGCAATCTTTCGAACTTTTTGAGAAGAAAACCTTTACTGTTCTTCTCCTCCGACGATTGTCATGGCCCCACGACGATCAAATGCTGCCGCTACTTGCCGCCGCGAAGGGAAAAGCTCCGGCCGAGTCTTCTAACAGGGTTGCACGGCGAGCTTCCCGACACGAATCCGCACATCCTGCTCTGAGAGGTGATTGAACCGATCGAAAACCCCTTCTTAGGGTGATTCGACTCCCTTGAAACTCATCTCTTTTTAGAGATAAGTTCATATTGCGCCACCCTTTTTAGGGTTTCGGTTGCATGAACTATCAGTTCTTCATTTTTATGAAGGCTGTATTCTTGCGCAAATTGTTGATTTGTGCTGACAGAAAGTCAGCGCAAACGATTAAGTTGCGCAGATATCAGCGCAAACCATTGCTTTGTGCACCTTTAATGATGCACACACTGATATTGTGCAAGTCATGTCAGCGCAATCTGAGATTGCGCAAATCAGGTCAGCACAGTCTGAGGTTGCGCAAATCATGTCAACGCAGTCTGAGGTTGCGCAAATCATGTTTTATGTTTAAAAACAAAATCTTTGTCTTGGACTAATTTTCATCTGTTTGTTGATGCAGTTAAAGTCAATGAAGATCCAGATTACGAACATTTTGTGGGAACCCTCACAGAGTCTGAATACAAAGAGGATCTGTCTCATGTCCATTACCCTCTGTATGATCTGCCAGCCTTCCGTCAGGCTATATTGATTTCTCAGGACAATAAAACTTTGATGTGTTTGATGAACGGACAGCCTTCGGACGAATGTGATAAATGAACGGATGAACCGTCAGGTATTAATGAACGGATGAACCGTCGAATGAATGTAATGCTTCATTAATTGAGAAACTTATGTCTATAAATATAGCAAAAATCAGACAGGAACGAACACTTCTACTCTTCAACATAAAAATGTCTTCTGGAGAAGCATCTAAGAAGGTTGAGACTGTCTCGAAGGTTCAGAAGGGTATTGAAGAACACCGTGCCGATCCAGTTCAGCCAAAGGAAGCAGAAGCAGGCGAAGGTTCGTCTGCACCCCAGCCACCATGGGACATTTTGGACTTCCTGCTCGAACCAGAAAAGACTAAAGAAGAAGAAGCCATGAGGATGGCCGCCTGCAAGTTTCTTGTGGGATCCAGCAAGGAGGTTTTTGGCTCTTTTGCTGATCGCATTTTTGAGAAGGACGGCAGTGGCCCTCGTCCCAATGTAGAAAAAGATGATAGTGACCTTTAATATGTACTATCATATAATAAAATTTGAATTTTATTCATGAACTTGATTCTGTCTGATAATTTACAAGTATTTACATTTATACATAATACTTCTTTAAGAATTTGCCATTGATAGGCATCATAGCAACTCGACCATCAAGTTCTGAAAGTTGATAAGCTCCGTTTGAGAAGACTTTGCTCACAACATAGGGACCTTCCCATTTCGCATCGAATTTCCCTTTGCTCATATGAGTCATATTCATAGGACGTCTGACCGTTAGAACAAGTTCTCCTTGCTGAAAGGCTCTGACCTTCACTTTACGATTAAATATCTTTGAGATGCGGGCTTGGTAAAACTCAATATGCTGTTGAGCCATTAATCGCTTTCCATCCAATGCTTCTAACTCTTGAAGTCGAAGAAGATCATTATTTTCTGTGGTGAGCTCATTGGCAATAGCAATCCTTAAAGAAGGAATTTGTAACTCCAAAGGAAGGACAGCTTCACAGCCATACACCAAAGAGAAAGGTGTAAAACCTGTGGGATTACGGACTGTAGTTCGATAGGCCCAAAGACATTCGCCAAGTTTCTCGCTCCAATTCCGTTTGTTAGTGGATACAAACTTCTTAAGGAGCTTAATAATGGTTTTGTTAAAGGCTTCAGCTAAACCATTAGCAGCAGGATTGTAGGCCGTCGAAGCAACATTGTTAATCCGATGATCATCGCAGAATCTAGTGAACTTCTGACTAATGAATTGAGGTCCATTGTCATGAATGATTCTTCGAGGTACACCGAATCTATAGATGACATGGTGTTTAACGAAGTTGATGACACTGCTAGTCTTGACTTCAGCCAGAGGTATAGCTTCAGCCCACTTGGAGAAGTAATCGGTTATCGCCAATATGAACCGATGTCCTCTAGAAGAAGGAGGATTAATAGGACCTATGATGTCCATACCCCAAGCTTCAAAAGGCCAGGAAGCAGCAGTCGGGTGTAAGAATTTCGAGGGTTGATGAATGAAGTCTGCATGGATTTGACAAGCACGACATTTCCTTGCATATTCAATGGCATCTGATACCATAGAGGGCCAATAGTAACCCATACGTCGGATGCTATCCTGTAATTTAGGACCAGGTTGATGTGCTCCACAGACGCCATCATGAGCTTCACGCAACACTTGTTTGGCTTTATCACCAGCTAAACAGCGTAGAAGAAGACCATCATAAGTTCGCCGATAGAGTGTTTTGGTGGTTTGATTGTAATAAAATTGTAAAAATCGACGTCGAACGCTTGTAGCCTCCTTAGGATCTTCAGGGAGTATGTCATGTACTACGAAATCGATAAAAGGAGTTCTCCAATCGTCATCAATAACATTGACTTCAGCAAGATTACTAAATTCAATATTACGATTATTTTCAATACAGAACAATTCTCGGTTAGAAATAACCACCACCTGATGTCTTTTGATAGGGATGGCTAAGACAGCTGCAAGATTGGCCAAAGCATCGGCTTCAGTATTACAAGCTCGTCGAACATAGTCGATGAAGAAAGCTTTGAATGATGTAGCTATATTGATTGTCACTTCATGATAAGGCACCAGGTCTTGATGACGAACTTCATAGGTTCCTCTAACCTGGTTCACAACCAGTTTAGAATCACCATAGACTTCCAGATATTTAACATTCAGTTGTTTAGCTAGCTGAAGGCCGACAAGTAAGGCATTTTACTCTGCCACATTGTTGGAGCAAGGTTCATCTAAAGAGTAGGCTCTTTGGATAGTTAATCCGTCTGGAGAAACGAGAACAACTCCAACACCTGCCACTATAGCACCATTTGGTCCAATTCTTGATGCACCATCAAAGAATAAACGCCAGGTTGGAAACTCTTCGGAGATCATGTTGACTTTTAATGTCTCGTCAGGAATTTCATCATAGAGTTTAGATGTCTCAGGCACAGGATGAGCTGCTAGGAAGTCTGCCAACGCTTGACCTTTGACAGACTTTTGTGGAACATACACCATGTCATATTGAGCTAGCAGGATTACCCATGTAGCCAACCGAGAATTAAGTGTACTAGGTTTCTTCATGAGTACCCGGAGAGGGTTAACTCGAGATATAACATGAATAGTTTGACCAATGATATAATGTCTCGTCTTTTGCACAGCAAACATGAGAGCCAGGCATTCTTTCTCGACCGGACTATAACGGTGTTCAGCACCAATCATAGTTCGGCTAAGATAGTAGATAGCTTGTTCATGGCCTTCTTTGTTCTTTTGGGCAAGTAAAGCACCCAATGAATGGTCCATAGCACGGACATACATCAAGAATGGAATGCCAGAGATAGGTGGCACCAAAACTGGTGGGTTCATAAGATATTGTTTGATATCGTCGAATGCTCGTTGACACTCTTCAGTCCAAACAAAAGATACACCCTTTTTTATTAGTTGAGTGAATGGTCTGCAGCGTCCAGACAAGTTCGAAATGAATCGCCTGATGTACGCAAGTCGGCCTTGGAATCCTCGTAGCTCTTTTAGGTTGCATGGAGGACGCATCTCTTGGATGGCTTTGATCTTCTCGGGATCCACGTGTATACCCTTAGAGGTAATGACGAAGCCGAGAAATTTACCACTAGAGACACCCAAGAATGACTTGGTGGGATTCATCTTGAGCTGATGTTGACGCATGAGATTAAATATTGTTCTCAAATCTTGGATGTGATCTTCTTTTAGACGACTTTTGACAGCAATATCGTCAACATAGCATTCGACTGTTTTACGAAGATGTTCTCTAAAAATAGTACTCATAGCCCGTTGGTAGGTTGCACCAGCGTTCTTGAGACCAAATGGCATCACTGTATAACAATAGACTCCTCGAGGAGTGCGGAAAGATGTATGCTTTTCATCTTCAGGATGCATTTTGATCTGATTATATCCGGAAAATCCATCCATAAAAGATATTCTTTCGAACCCACAAGTATTGTCAATCATGACGTCTGTGATAGGAAGAGGAAATTCATCTTTCGGATATGCTTCATTGAGATCTCGGAAATCGATGCAGACTCGAACTTTTCCAGTTTTCTTCAGAACTGGGACGACATTGGCTACCCAACCAGGATGCTGCTCTTCTCGAATAAAGCCACAAGCGATGAGCTTCTTGACTTCATCATCAATTGCGTCCATCATTTCAGGCTTAAATTGCCTTTGTTGCTGTTTGACCGGTTTAGCATTAGGAAGAATGTTCAGTTTGTGAGTAGCAATCTTGGGATCTAAACCTGGCATGTCTTCGTAACTCCAAGCAAAGACGTCAATATATTCTTTAATAAGAAGAATCAACTCTTGCTTATCTGCTTCTGGAAGATTCTTACTAATAAAGATTGGCCGAGGTGACTCTCTTTCCCCTACATCAATTTGAATTAGTTGATCTTCAGCAGGAGGTTCATGTTGTTCAAAATGAAGTACCCATTGGTTATCCATATGTTGAGCCCAAGGATCTGTTTCCGGACTTTCTTCAACATCTTCATCACAACTTTCTGGTAGTTCAACGGAGACCATGTTAGAAGATACGATTATACGATGGACTTCACCGATGCTGGTATCGGAATCCCATGATCTGGAATCAGAAGAATTAGAACGTTCTTCACTATCTGATTCAGAAGCTGCTGGGGATAACAGTGGAGGAGAAGTATATCCGAGACCTTTCTTGGTCCTGTCATAATATATTTGTGATTTTCCGTTTGGAACTGTTGTACGAATAGGAGTTCGTCTACCTTTACCATAGTTAAGGCCGCTCTTAAAGTCGTAACCCATCTTTCGGAGGATGTCTTTTGATTGTTGACTATAACGATGGAACTGGAGACGTCCCGTATCATTAACTTTGCTATCATCCGTATAGTCAATCTTTGTTTTCGGTCTTTTATATAAAAATGCTGGACTTTTACCTTTCTTCAAAGAAGGGTGAATACGGTAAGAATCATCTGGATCTTCAAGTGAGACTTCTGTCTGAAGAGATTGTACGACTCCCAGTATAATTGATTGGAAGCTATCTAACATATCCAAATAACTTTTAGTATAATAAATAACATCAATATACTGGAAAGTAGGTACTTTTTCATTGATTTGTACATCAGTATTTACAACAGGACCTTTAACCTTAGCAGGTTTGGTCAAATTGATTACAAAAGGGGGAGAAGAAGAACGTGGAGGAGGCTTGTTACGACGGAGATCGATAACAAGTGGCTCAGAAGAGGTGAGCTCCCTTTTTTTCTTGTTGCGATTTAGATCAACAACAAGTGGCTCAGAAGGAATGAGCTGCTTTTTGTCTTTGTTACGACGTAAGTCGATAACAAGTGGCTCAGAAGAGGTGAGCTTCCTTTGATTTTCATCAGCATCAACTGATTTCTTTTGAACTGGTAAATGAATAACCAGTGGCTTGGAAGATTGAGGATGAGAAACTCGCCCTTTAACAGGTATGATGAGAGTGTCTTGAGGTACTGCTTTTTGATCTTCTTCAGTATCTATAGCCAATACCACCTTCATAAATTCATCCTTGTACATACGAGCATCGTTGCAATAAGCTTCAACACCCTTGAAAGGATAAAGGTCCGCAACTTCCTTGTGAACTTGTCCTTTGTCATCAACGTATTTAAAGCATTGATGAAGAGTTGATGGAACGATATTGTGTTCATGTAGGAATGGCCTTCCCAGGAGAGCATTGTAAGAACAACCATGATTGTCAATGATATAAAAGGTTACCTTTGTGCGAAGATTGCCTATTTGGAGTTTTAGGTGGATCTTGCCCAAAGGTTCACTCTTTCCTTGGTTAAATCCCAGAATAGTAGTGATCGTGGTTGAAAGACTATGCACTGGTATCTTCAATGCATCTAGCATTGTCTTTGGCATGATACTAAGTGCAGATCCTGGATCTATCAAGATACGATCAACCTTCATTGAATCTACATATCCTGTATAGTAAAGAGGACGATCATGTCTATTATCTTCCATTAGCATATCATCCTGAGTGAAGGTAATATTTGGGATCAGTTCCAAGACACTATGACTGTGATGACAAGAGACTGATTCTGATTCTGGCTTCTTGAGAAGAGTTAAGCAAGTTTCAGCCTGCATCAGAGCTTCACTTAGAGTTTCTCGTGTCTCTTTGGAAAGACGCAAGAGTTCAAAGATTGACAGCTTAGCTGGTGTATTGGCTAATTGAGCTAATATATCAAAGTTGTAAGGCTTCTCAAGCCCAGTAGGAGATGACTTCTTTAGAGGTTTGTCAAATCGAACTTGTTGCTTGCCTTTATCAGCCGTTGTTGGCTTAGGAGGAATTGATACTACAACTGGTGAAGATGTAGAAGGGACCTCTTCAGCAGATGCGGGTTGTGCCGGAGTAGGTTAGGAAGAAGAAGCAGGATCCCTTTGACCTTCAGAATGATCTTTCAAATAAGCTTTCCCTGATCTGGTGCCTAACAGAATCTCTTCGTCAACAATGGGATCAAAAGATACCATGTTGCAAATCTTGGATTTGTCTTTAGAACGAGTTTTCTTCTTGGAAGATATCTCAAATTCTGGAGCAAGATCAGGATGGATCCATATAATTTCACCGTTGTCAAGAGACAAGGGAATAAGACCTTCATTGGATGGAAGCGGGAGATTCTCAATCTCAAGGGTTGCTTTAGGAATTGGAATGACACCATGCTGTATCATCTGCGGAGGGAAATCTCCAAATTGGACTGAAACCATATTTGCAGTAACAGTCTTCTCATCTTGTTGCAAAGTGACTACACCTGCATTGACAAGCTCTTGAATCTTACCTTTGAGCACATAGCATGCTCGAGTAGGATGTCCAATGAATCGGTGATAGACACAATACTTAGGATGATCAGTCTTATTGACTTCATTAGGTTTCTTTGGATCAGGGAGTTGAATTTTTTTGCTTTTGAGTAAACACTCAAAGATACTTGCTGTGTCATTTTCGTCAAAGGAATATTCTACCTTCGGACGAGGTTCCCTCGGTGGAGGTGCAGAAGGAGTAGGAGTAGATGTAGGTGGGGCCACATTGACAGCCAAAGATTCTTTATTTTTGTTCAAGTTAATGTTTAAAGTCTCTTTCGCTTTGCGATTGTTCTGGCGATTGCCACCACCTGAATTCTGATGCTCATCGCGATCAGGGTTAGACATTTGTACCCCCAATTGTTTGAACTTGTCGGCACTTACTTCAGCAGCTTTGGCGTTGACGATGAATGAGGGCCAATCTTGAAATTGGGTTGATCCCGTCCACATACTGATAATAGGTAAAAGATTCGCCTTACAAGTATCAATAGTGACAGCAGCTGGAGTCCCTGGAGGCATTTTCAAAGCTTCACGGCGGAACCGTTCAATAAAGCTCTCAGCAGTTTCATTATGTTTTTGTTTGATTTTGTTGAGAGCTGACATAGTCATATCATTAAATCCTTCATAGAACCGTTCCAGAAAGATTTGTTTGAGACCTGAAAAGGATGTGATGCAACCATCGGGCAAACTTCTGTACCAGTCGTATGCTACGTCGACTAAACAACCGACGAACACTCTGGTAAGAAGAGCGTCATTTGGCTGAAGTTGAACAGTCATTACCTTAAAATGATTGATGAATTGACTCGGGGAAGTACTACCATCGAACAGAGAGATTGTAGGGATTTTGTACTTTGGGGGAAACGGAACGTCCTTTCATTCAACCGGATAGGGTTGTTTAATCTCCAACCTTTGTAGATTATATTTCTCTTTAAATGCTTCAAACTGGGTTCGTAAGAGTTTGACAGCTTCATTGGCGTCTTCTGATGAAGAAGAAGGAGCAGGTTGAGTTGTAGTGGTAGGAGGAGGAACAGCGTTGTAAGCACTACCCCCAGCTCCTGAATGGCTAGGCGTAGTTTGTACTTGCACTTGTACAGGAGGCATTTGGGGAGGCACTACCCCCAGCCCAGTATTGGCAGGTATTGAAGATGCTATGATCTCTGGACTAGTAATAGGTGCAGTTGGTGGTGTAACATGCTGTGCTACAATGATGGAATGCATACTAGCAACCATCTCAGCCATGGTTTTTAATTTGTCTTCGAGTGCAGCAATTCGCTGTTCTTGATTTGCGGAGGTTGAAGCATCTGGATCATCGGTGACAACATAAGCCGTCACTTCTCTTGGCACAGTAGAAGATACTGTTTGTTCAGAACTTTCACTGTATGCATCATAATCAGAAAACGAATCATCTCCTGACTGGGAAACAGGAAGATGACTTGAAGGGTTTTGAGGAAGATTCCTTTGACCGATTGTATCTTGGCTTCGAGAACGGGTATGTTGAAATACTCCTTCAGAAGATTCTTGAAGTAATTTCAAATATCGCTGGCTTGGATTGCGGAGTCTACCATGCTTAGAGCATCTTTTACCCCCAGTTTCTCGGGAAGTCATGTTAACAGAAGCATACAAAACTTCGTCTTCTTCTGACATAGGTTCAGATTTAGCAAAAGTTAAACGATCAAAGACAGATCGTTTTGTCGTTTGACAACAGCATTGGATGATGACTTTATGATTACAGTGATGATCAGATGGTTGAGATGAAGATATTGAGACATTATCCTATTTTTGTCTTAGATGTTCTCGAAGATCTACAACAGGACGAGGAAAGTTCCGAAGGATCTGTTCTTTGATAACATTTGGAACATGATTCCGATTCTTCAAATGTTTAGTCCCTTGAGTATACAGGGAAGTACTCACTTCATTGGCATAAGTGTCAGGATTTTTGACCTTGGAGATTTGTTTCTGATGATATTTGACCTTCGGCATTGGCTGTTTGCGTTTTACCGAAGTGGGTCGATTAAGATAAGTTCTGAGGTCAACAAATTCACCCCCAGGAGTTTCTGTTTGAGACACTAAAAGTTTTTCCTGTCTGGAACGACAAATTTGGAGAGTCGGGAGGTCCTAGAATTCTGCTATCGGAGTAGGCAGAATACCTCTTTGATTAGTACAAGTACTCTTGTTATAAAAGAAAAAAGAATCCTTGATTGGTGGCGAGACACATTGAGATGGATCTTCTTCAGTAAAGACTGAAGAAGACTGAAAAAAGACCAAAGGGCCTTTTCCTTTGTTTTAAGATGAAGGGTTAGCTAAAGAGCGTTTCCCTCTGTTATCTTCCAAGTCATGAGACAAGGAAGTTTGAAAAAAGACCAATGGACCTTTTTCTTTGCTTTGAAGAGAAGGAGGAATAGTCAAAGGACTACCCTCAGTGGATTATGCAGAGGCAATAAGGTGTTTGGGAAGAGGAGTAGAATCTCTTCTTTTATTGTGAGAAGAAGGGAATTTAGCCAAAAGGCTGTTTTTCTTGGATTGCGCAGACTTGGTTTGTGCATGGATGGAAGGTGCACTAGTCATTTGTGCATTAGAAGCTTTGGTAGGAAGTGTATCAGGAGTTCTTGTCTTAGAGTGCTTAGGATGCACTTTAGTTACTGGAGTGTTATTTTGCGCAGAAAAAGCTACTGCCAATTGCGCCAGAGTCATAGGAGTCTTCTGTTTTGACAAGGCAGCATATGAAGTAGCCTGTGTAACAATTGCAACAGATTGCGCAGTCTTGACTGCAACAGATTGTACAGCAGTTGATGAGACAGACTGTGCAACAGTTGGCACAGCAGTTTGTGCAGCAGTCTGACTAGCAGATTGTGCAACAGTTGGTACAGCATCCTTGGTGGCAAAAATGCCAGATTGTGCAGACTTGGAGACCCAAACTGAGCGCACTTTGCTCTTGGCAGAAGTGGCTACAGTACGGGGAGTGGTCTTGGAGTTGAGCATCGCCTCGTAGGCTGTCTGGTTGACCTTAACAACCAGCGTCTTCTGCGTCTTCCCGATAGACGCTACATCACATTGAGTTGCTACTTCCTCTTCGGAGGAGAAAGTTTTTCCCAGCAGGGTCGCCATTTTGTTTGCAAAAACAAAAGTATAAAACTTTATTGATACAAACTGTAATAAAGATTACAAGAATTCTGGGAAAATTACAACTATAAGAATCCAATCTTGATGACGATTGTTTTATCCCTTGGACGATGTGAACTTTGAAGACGAAGCCTTTGAAGTTGAAAACAACTCTGGAAATTGAAGGCAAAAGCCTCTGAAGTTGAAGACAAAAGTCTCGGAAGAATGCAGCAGCACTTTGGCAAGAACTCCTGAACTCTCTGATTTCTGATCTCTGATCTTGATCCCCTTGAAATGAAGACTTGAAACTCTATTTATAGAGTTCTGAAAATAACTAACTTTCAGTTATTTTGGACTGCGCAAGCTGATTTGCACAGCAACTGATTTGCGCAGCATTGGATTGCACAGACAGTTATTGGATCGTGGGCCAACTATCTGGGACACATAGCATCATTTGATTGAAATGCGCATGATCGTGCATAGACAGTTGCCACGTAATGAGCAATTGATGGCATGAATGCCACATGTAATTTGTCAGTTATGTTGGTAGAATGCGCAAAGTGAACTGCGCAGAAATGGTTTGCGCAACCACGGATTGCGCATGAATGGTTTGCGCAACCACGAATTGTGCTGCCACCTGTCAACCGCCTTCGAGCACTGTGCGGCATCAAAAATGAACGGCCTCCTCGTTATTCATATTGTCAGCTGTCAGGAAGATCTGATTTGATTCAGTCAATGATGACTTCTGCCACGTCAGCCTACGCAGTTGGGAACATGCGCAAACCAACCTGCACAAAGTGATTTCTGCGCAATCTGTTGTCTGCGTAACTCATCAAAATGATGAATATCTTGAATTTTTGACTTTGTTGATTGATGCAACTTGATTTTTTAGGACCTACACTGGCCAGAGTGTCGCACACCCCGATCCTTGGCATCGTAGTATTTTTCTCTGCCAAGTCTCGAGTGTTGAACACTCTGTTGTTGGTTGTGGATAAAAAAAGTCACTGGACTAGTAGAGCCCGGAACGGTGTGAGCCTTCTCCATTTGGGGGACTTCTGTGGCAGAGTCCTGCGCCCAGGTGACCGAGTCCTCCAGTTGCATATCTTCTATGACACTAGCAGGATATGCGCAGCGTGCCTTCGGAAGCCAAGTCTTGCGAGACTTGTTTGACTTTGCTGATTTTGTGGGAGTAGAGTCGTCCCTCGAGAGCATCTCTTCTAACGCCTGCTGATCAAATTTTATGATCAGCATCTTCTGAGTATTCCCTACTTTGTCGGTATTGGATTGCGTCACCACCTTCGCGTCAGAGGAAAAGGTAGTCCCCAGCAGAGTCGCCGTTTTTGTGGACACACACAAAAAAAGAAGAAGAAAATTTTGTCTTTTCTTTTTATTAGTGCAAGACACCACAAATCGAGTACGCCTGAGAGATCCTGTGCTGAGGATCCCCGAGTACAAAAAGAAGAATTCTGGGGAATGGGACGATGGAGATCGAACGATAGTTGCTCCTTTACTCCGTTGACACTCCGATTACAAAAATGGAAGAAAACCTAAGAAAATTGCTAACTCTCGGCTCACTGGCAAGAAGTGCAGCAATTTGGCTCTTGAAAATGCTCTCCGTTCTGTCCGTTGAAGAGGAAAGAAGCCTCCCTTTTATAGTCGTTCTTGGGCTGGAATGATGTTATGCGCCCACATGAAGAGACACGCTGGTTCTTACGTGGGCACATGGTCCTGCTTTGGGCACATAGGTGTAGGCGTATACAGGCTGCGAGATCGTGGGTTGGTCGTGGTGTTGACGTGGCCGCATGCTTCGGTGCACGACTGCTCGTGGAGACTGACATGGCCATGCGCTTCTGTGCACGTTCTGATCGTGGCTTTGACTGAGTCAGGCTTGGGCGCATTGCCATGTCTCAGGCTATGCGCCCTCCTTTCGGGGGAGCTAGTCTTAGGCGTATGGAGTTATACTGGGACTGGGTGCATGGAGCTTCATTTAGTGGGTGCATGGAGTCGAACTGACTGGGCGCATGGAGCTGCTTTGACTTGGGCACATAGGGCTATGTTTGCTGAAAATTTTCATACTTCTACAAGGAATTCTCTTTCTGGAAGGGGTTCGACAATTCTTATTGGTCTCTCAAGAGGACGGGCTGCATCGCGTTCCTTGCGCGCCAACGCGGTTGGTCATTTTCTTTTGGCAGCGGCCACAGGACTGCAGGACAATCAAAAAATAATATCAAAAATGTAGTGCCCCGTCCTGCTCAGTCAATCGGAGGAATCAAAATACCAATGGCATTTTGACTTAGCCATGCAACAGCTGCTCGAAGACCCGTTCGGTCGAGGCAACTCCTCGCTTAGGTGGGTGACTTCGGTAAACTTGCCTTAGCTTGGCCTTCGTACTAATAAAATAGAAGTTTTAAATGCACAAGTAGGCTTAATAATAAAAGAGACGAATCCACATAGCTAAAAAAATAATTCCAACTTGGGTCAAACTTAGTAGAACATGGAAAAAGGTTCCACGGTCGGCTTAGAAGTGTTGTACAATGGCTTTCAAAATGATATTCAGTCCTTCGTCCCGTGGCTTGGGAGAAGGAAAGTTGGTCTTCGCCACAAAGCTATGAATTAGCCTAAGTCATAGACGTCGCCCGCATAAATACTTGATAAAGCATGCACGGTTCCAGCATCTAAGGCTTGGCATAGCCTTTGCTCGCCCCACGGGTTAAGTTGCATCACACGACTTGTGGCATAAGTCTAGGCACCCAAAGAACTTGGTTGTTCAAAGTTGAACGCTGTGCGCAACACATTCCCACGATGCAAGGCTTGATGCAGCCTTTGCTCATAAAGTTATTGCATGATTAAGTTAGGCAAAGTTATGTTAGGCTAAGTCATAGCAAGTACTGTCCAATGTTTTCTACGGCTGTCATAACCATATAGTCCTACGATCTCAAGGCCTGTCATATAAAGTATATCTTGGGCGGTAGTTTCGCATAGAACACAAGTTGGTTTAAGGTACGATGTCACGGACTTAGTGTTTTAAGGCACGAGCCATGGTTGATCCAAGTTGCGTTTGGAAAAAGGGCTATCGAATAGTCGTTCATGAGTTGAGTAAAATGATAGGACAACATGGAAGAATACTTGTAAGACCCAGTTTTCTGAAATTGGAGTATTTTTGAAAATTGATTATTTTTATTATTTATTAATGGTAATTTAGTCATGTTATGAATTTTGGTGATTTTTAGTTAATTTAAAATTATTTTCTAAGTCATGGCTTATGACTTTGTGATTTTACTAGTGTAACCCTAGTGTAAACCCTAGAGATTTCATAACCTAGAAACTAACCATGATCATGTGAGCCTAGCCATAGGTTTAGAACATCAAATTAGGGCTTTTTAGCCTAAAAGGTATTTTGGTAATTTTCTAGGATTTATTAGGAATTATTTGGATTTATGTGTTTTTATTATTATTTAATTAGTGGATTAGTGTCATGTTAGCCCTAACCTAGTTTACCCTAACCTAGAGATTAGTCACTAACCTAGGAGGCTAATGTTAGATGTTAGTTTTATGTTAGAAATATCTAAGGTTAGACAAATATCTAGATATTACCTATCTAAGATATTTCCTTTAGAAACCTAGAAATATCTAAGGGTCAAAGACTTAGAGACTAAGCTTGCTAGGTGGAAAGGAACCCAAAATATCTACCCTACCCCCCCCCATGGCAGCCCAACCCATGCCCCCATCCTATATGAACACCACCCCCCTTTCATTCAAGCCTCTTTTCATTGCACTTAAAACCTAGTTTTTTCCCTCTACTTCAACCCTTCACCATTTAACCAATTTGACTCCAAATTGAGCTAAACTTCTTGCATTGGAACCCCCTACCATTGAGGATACTAAGGGAGGCTAGCTAGCAAGGTTGAAGATCAATTTGGCCATCTCAAGTGAAGAGGATACCCCCCCTACCTTGGTTTCATTGGATTTTTGCACTCATAGGTAACATCCCCAAACCTAGTTATTATTGTAATTTCTCTTCATAATTGCATACATATAGGTATACCCTAACTGTAGGCTAAGTTTGGTGAGATTTAGACTTGGTTTGGTGTCCGTATCGGACACGTATCAATGGTTTTATATAGGTATTTGGTGAAATGCCACATAGGACTTTTTATTCAAAATTTTCCAAACAAAATATATTTTTGGGTAGCCCTAGATGTGTAGGACACGATTCCCTAGGACTGAGCATGAATTGGACATTGTTCGTGTCCAAAACAGGACACGAACCCACTGATTTTAACACACTGTTTATACTGTGCACACTGTAAACACGTAAGTGTTTGACACTTCGTGTCGTGTCTACACGTGTTGTGGACACGATACAGTGACCTAGACACGTACCCTGACACCTCACCTATCCTAGGACACGACCACGAGGCCCTAGGTGACACACACGTGGCACACAAGCCCTCGACACGCGTGCACGAGATAGTGCACGCTGTCCTGCTACCAGACCCCTCGTGTGCACTGTACACGACACGTGGATACGGGAAACTTGACACAAACCTAGGGGCAATGTCTGACAAGACATCCCCAAAGTTTCGTATCAAGCCGTGTCGTGTCGAGTGAGGAATCGCACTCGCACTAGACACACACAGTCACTTACACGCGCGCACAGTGCCTCTGATACGCACTTCGTGCGCGGACACGGGGACACTTGGACACTGTTCATGCTACTGGACACTTAGTTTAACTCTAGGCGAACCCACCCACATGTGCACGAGACACGAGGACACCTGTGTCGTGTCCTACACTCGAGTGCACACAAGCACGACACAGTGCACAGAAGCATACCCGATTGGGTTTTTCATACCTCGGACACGTTGTGTCGTATCGTGGTGGACACCTAGGGACACACACGACACGTGTACACCTAGGGGCTCAGTTACCAACCAATAGGATCGAGCCTTAGCTCGGTTTAGGGCGTGTAACTCGAATTACCTAGTTTTCGAGTGCACAGTGTCAGTTTCCTGTTTTTGGGGTATTTCCAGTTTTTGTATTTCGAATTTCAAACCCAATTTTGTTATGTTTTATCCATGTATTAGGGTGTTTTTAGTATTTAAATATGTAGTATATATGTATGTGTGAGTGTGGGTGAATTTTGAGGGTATTTGGGTGAGTGAATAGGTAGTTATGTATATATATACATATGTATGTATATATGTTATTGTGTGTGTGTGTTTGGGGACTGAATTTGGTCCCAGGATTCCTGAACCCATTCCCCCTTGCTGTCCAGCCTCTCTCTCTCACTGTCCTCTTCACTCTCTCTCTCTCTCTCTCTTACTCTATGTCTCTCTCTCTCTCACTTTCTCTCTCTATATATATGTAATATATATATATAGTTTCTTCCCTCTCTATATGTAAGTTTTATATATATATATATATATATGTATATATATATATATGATATATATATATACATATTTGTATTAGTTCTCATGAAGTATCATTATATATATATATATATGTGGGTGATGGTATGATATATAGTATTTTACATATTGGGATATAGGTAGTAGATATATGTGTATAACTATATATATAGATATATATATATATATATATATGTACTTGTGTAGAGATGGAAACCTGTATGACTAGCCCATGGCCTAGGTTACTAGCCCATGGTCTTGGGACTAGCTCAATTTGACCTAAAGGCCCAAAAACCCAACTAGTTAACCCTTGTTTGACTAGTGTTGACCAAAGTCAACCTTAGGTCAAAGTTGACCTAGTTAACCTAGAATTGACTAGGATTGACCTAAAATGACTAGTTTAACTAGTTGACTAGTAAGACATAGTTTGACTAGGTAATTGACCATTGTTGACCAAAGTCAACTATAGGTCAAACCTTGACCAAATTGACCTAGAAATGACTTGGATGAACATAGGACTATTTGACTTGAGTTTGACTAAACTAGATGATTAGGTTGACCATATAGATTATGAGGGTAATCCTATATAGATGAAGATATGTATGGGGTTAAGTGAGATACTTAGAGTTGAGTCATGACTTGAGTTGGAGAATAGGATTAGCTTGATTACAGGATTAAGGTTGGTATTGTACTATATATATTTCATGTGATATACTTTATTGTAGTGTAGTATCTTAGGTATCCTAAGACAGGTTAGCCTATGTTTGGTTGTGAGTTAGCCTTATAGAGTTTGACTGGATGTTGACCATTAGTCAAGATTAACCTAATTGCCTTATTGACTAGTCTTTGTTGACCTAATTACCTGACTGACTAGTCTTTGTTTGACCAATACCTTAGTTGGTCTAAGTTTGACTTAGACTTGACCCAGATTGATCATGTTGACTAGTATTTGACTAGTTTGATTAGAGTGTTGACCAGGAGTTGACTTTAACCTAGATTTAACTAATCTTGACTTGTTTAACTTTGTTTGACCTTGTATGACTTAGTTTAACTTCTTGTAACCTAGTATGACTTAATTTGACTTAGTTTGACTGTAGTGTTGACCAAGTTTAACTTTGACCTAGATTGGCTTAGAATTCATATAGATTGCATCGTAGATTTCATTTACCTTTATTTTGGACATGTTATAACTGTATTGCTCTATTTTAGGACATTGTGACCCTGGTACAGACATCTGATATTATACTACTCTTTCCAGAGTAACAGGCGAGTACATTCTCTGATAATTCTCTTATTTATTTGTCGATTACTGTATTTCAGTTCTAGTTAGTTCTATGTTATTCTCTGTATCAACACGTATGGATATTTCTGGATTCATGTATGCGACACATACCTTACTTACTGATCTCTATTACTGGAATCACTGGAATCATTCCGGAATCATTTCTGGAATCATCATGTATTGGCCGGACTCATCTCGATTTTTGTGTCTTGTACTGGATTCACTTGCTGGACGGGGAAATATTGAGTAAGACATGTAGACATACCCCAAATCTGGAATCTCCAACTGGAATCTACTGGAAGCATAGTCATCTCTTGCCTGATCAGTGAGAGATGTGCCTGATACCTACAGCCGTTTACATGTCGACCTCGGTATTTTAAAACATACTGTTAGATCATAGTTGGACTCACCCTGGTTTCATTGATCACTGTTGGACTCATCTTGTACTGGAAATTATCTAGTATCAGATTATATGTACTGGACTCACACTGGGATTACATTAGACTTATATCGTACTGTCTGGACTCACACATGATATTCTAGTTCAGTTAGCTTTTATTACAGTCTTCATTGCCATGATTCTTCTCTTGTTTTAGTTACCTTTCTTTTCTTGTATCTTACTGCCTCTCTATGCCATCATTACCTGTATAGAACTGCCATGCTCATCAATAAAACTGTCTATAACTGCTTTATAGTTCTTTGTCATTTACTTGGGTTTTTCTAGATGAGTTGTACTCGTTCCCGTCCTGATTGGACCTGTTGAAAATATTACAGATGATAATCCTGAGGACACATGCCCTGCTTACCATGGACCTGGCGAGGGATTAGCTACCTTTGGTTCTGACTCTCAGGAGTGATTCAGGAGATTAGCTAGTAGACTACTTTAGCTTTCATGTTTTGGCTTGTTGTATTAAAGTTAAGATATTGAGTCTGTATTAAGTTGGTTTGAGTTATTGGTGTATTATTTTAGCAGTTACTTGTTGTTGTCTTTAATTCCTTAGGTATAACTTCTGTGTTATCTTTTCGTGCTTAGACTGTGTTTGAGTAGATCATACCCTTTACTTGCCCTCCATTCGGAGCTGATATCTGGACAAGTACTTTTTATATTCACTGCATGAGATTAGTTAGCAACCTAGAACAGCTTACTACCGCCGACACTGCGGCGTAGGCTGGACGTAACCACTTCTCGTGCCCCTATACAGGGTGCGGGTCGTGACACGTTTTCAGTGGTGGCCCATGCAGGTCGAAAGTCGCATTAGTGTGATGTCGTGGTAGTACAACGATTAGTTGTACTGTTGCACGCCTGCGATAGCAATTAAGGAATAGGTTTTAGTCGAGAGTCGTATTTATGCGATTTCGTAGTAGCACGACGACTTAGTTGTACTGCTACGAGCCTGCGATAGAATATAGGAATTAAGGTATTAGGATGAGAGTATACCCAATCACTGTTAGGATTTCATGAGAGATTCCGGGACGACCCTTGAGAATCTTATTTTGAACTTCGATATTGAAAATCCTTTTCCTCTTGTTTTAATTCACCCTCACTCCTTGATGTTTAAGGGATCTTGGACTATTTAACCTTATTCATCATTACCTCCCTTATATTTTAACCTTCTTTACTGCTAATTTAGCCTTAGTTTTGCAAGCTTATATTTTATCGAGCTTGATCACGACATATTTTATTGGGGGCTAGTATCCACTAACATATTGTCTAATCAGGGCCGGTGCATGATGGTCTGATCAACCTATTGCACTTTGGTTCGCTTTCATATATTATTCTACATGGATGGAGCCACTTGCAGGTTCTGTTCTTTCAAATCCATTCCCATCTTGTTTCATTATATCTGTCTTGAAATCCAATTCCATATGCTCCTACCTATTTCTTATTTTTGATGAATTTGACCTGATAGTTCTTTTGATTTTATCTCTTACTTAGGAGTGGGAGTAGGAGTAGGAGTAGGAGTAGGAGTAGGAGTAGCTCTAATTGTTAATATGATCCTTTAGGAATGAATTGATGTATGTGCTATACCTTTGACTTAGAAGAGTAGCTCTAACCATAGAATGGTAAACCTCTTAACCCTATTGATTCATTGTTTTCTCACCTACCTAGTCTAATACCCATAGTCACAGACTATCCCATTTAACCTATTCTTGTACTACTATTGCATCACAACTTCTGGTTTAAATTTAGGCCATTGACCATTCCCACTCTAATTATGATCATCGTAGGCACATTACCATGACTTTTAAATTAGGAGCACAAGACTAGTTGTTTTCTCAAAACCAATTTCACAGGCATGACCTAGACTTGACAACCTACACCCATGACCTTAGTATCCCACTAAGGCACACCATTTTATACTTCAATTGCTTAGTACGACTTTCCTGACACAAGACTTCATCCTAAATTACCCCATAGAGTTACTTTTGATTCCAATTTAAATTGAGAACACCCTTGACCTAAACCTGCCAGTCCAATTTATTGGACATGACCCAGTATAGGTCTACTACCCACATTTTACTTGTTGACCTTGTATGCTGCTAAGTAGTAACTCTGTCTTTGATTGTTGAGGGTTTGACCCAGGAGGAGTACGACCATCTAAATTTCGAGGACGAAATTTCTCTAAGGAGGGTAGACTTGTAAGACCCAGTTTTCTGAAATTGGAGTATTTTTGAAAATTGATTATTTTTATTATTTATTAATGGTGATTTAGTCATGTTATGAATTTTGGTGATTTTTAGTTAATTTAAAATTATTTTCTAAGTCATGGCTTATGACTTTGTGATTTTACTAGTGTAACCCTAGTATAAACCCTAGAGATTTCATAACCTAGAAACTAACCATGATCATGTGAGCCTAGCCATAGGTTTAGAACATCAAATTAGGGCTTTTTAGCCTAAAGGGTATTTTGGTAATTTTCTAGGATTTATTAGGAATTATTTGGATTTATGTATTTTTATTATTATTTAATTAGTGGATTAGTGTCATGTTAGCCCTAACCTAGTTTACCCTAACCTAGAGATTAGTCACTAACCTAGGAGGCTAATGTTAGATGTTAGTTTTATGTTAGAAATATCTAAGGTTAAACAAATATCTAGATATTACCTATCTAAGATATTTCCTTTAGAAACCTAGAAATATCTAAGGGTCAAAGACTTAGATACTAAGCTTGCTAGGTGGAAAGGAACCCTAAATATCTACCCTACCCCCCCCCCCCCCTCCATGGCAGCCCAACCCATGCCCCCATCCTATATGAACACCACCCCCCTTTCATTCAAGCCTCTTTTCATTGCACTTAAAACCTAGTTTTTTCCCTCTACTTCAACCCTTCACCATTTAACCAATTTGACTCCAAATTGAGCCAAACTTCTTGCATTGGAACCCCCTACCATTGAGGATACTAAGGGAGGCTAGCTAGCAAGGTTGAAGATCAATTTGGCCATCTCAAGTGAAGAGGATACCCCCCCTACCTTGGTTTCATTAGATTTTTGCACTCATAGGTAACATCCCCAAACCTAGTTATTATTGTAATTTCTCTTCATAATTGCATGCATATAGGTATACCCTAACTGTAGGCTAAGTTTGGTGAGATTTAGACTTGGTTTGGTGTCCGTATCGGACACGTATCAATGGTTTTATATAGGTGTTTGGTGAAATGCTACATAGGACTTTTTATTCAAAATTTTCCAAACAAAATATATTTTTGGGTAGCCCTAGATGTGTAGGACACGATTCCCTAGGACTGAGCATGAATTGGACACTGTTCGTGTCCAAAACAGGACACGAACCTACTGATTTTAACACACTGTTTATACTGTGCACACTGTAAATACGCAAGTGTTTGACACTTCGTGTCGTGTCCACACATGTTGTGGACATGATACAGTGACCTAGACACGTACCCTGACACCTCACCTATCCTAGGACACGACCACGAGGCCCTAGGTGACACACACGTGGCACACAAGCCCTCGACACGCGTGTACGAGACAGTGCATGCTGTCCTGCTACCAGACCCCTCGTGTGCACTGTACACGACACGTGGACACGGGAAACTTGACATAAACCTAGGGGCAATGTCTGACAAGACATCCCCAAAGTTTCGTATCAAGTCGTGTCGTATCGAGTGAGGAATCGCACTCGCACTAGACACACACTGTCACTTACACGCGCGCACAGTGCCTCTGATACGCACTTCGTGCGCGGACACGGGGACACTTGGACACTGTTCATGCTACTGGACACTTAGTTTAACTCTAGGCGAACCCACCCACATGTGCACGAGACACGAGGACACCTGTGTCGTGTCCTACACTCGAGTGCACACAAGCACGATACAGTGCACAGAAGCGTACCCGATTGGGTTTTTCATACCTCGGACACGTTGTGTCGTGTCGTGGTGGACACCTAGGGACACACACGACACGTGTACACCTAGGGGCTCAGTTACCAACCAATAGGATCGAGCCTTAGCTCGGTTTAGGGCGTGTAACTCGAATTACCTAGTTTTCGAGTGCACAGTGTCAGTTTCCTGTTTTTGGGGTATTTCCAGTTTTTGTATTTCGAATTTCAAACCCAATTTTGTTATGTTTTATCCATGTATTAGGGTGTTTTTAGTATTTAAATATGTAGTATATATGTATGTGTGAGTGTGGGTGAATTTTGAGGGTATTTGGGTGAGTGAATAGGTAGTTATGTATATATATACATATGTATGTATATATGTTATTGTGTGTGTGTGTTTGGGGACTGAATTTGGTCCCAGGATTCCTGAACCCATTCCCCCTTGATGTCCAGCCTCTCTCTCTCACTGTCCTCTTCACTCTCTCTCTCTCTTACTCTATGTCTCTCTCTCTCACTTTCTCTCTATATATATATGTAATATATATATATATATAGTTTCTTCCCTCTCTATATGTAAGTTATATATATATATATATATATATATATATATATATATATATATATGTATATATATATATATGATATATATACATATTTGTATTAGTTCTCATGAAGTATCATTATATATATATATATGTGGGTGATGGTATGATATATAGTATTTTACATATTGGGATATAGGTAGTAGATAGATGTGTATAACTATATATATAGATATATATATATATATATATATATATGTACTTGTGTAGAGATGGAAACCTGTATGACTAGCCCATGGCCTAGGTTACTAGCCCATGGTCTTGGGACTAGCTCAATTTGACCTAAAGGCCCAAAAACCCAACTAGTTAACCCTTGTTTGACTAGTGTTGACCAAAGTCAACCTTAGGTCAAAGTTGACCTAGTTAACCTAGAATTGACTAGGATTGACCTAAAATGACTTGTTTAACTAGTTGACTAGTAAGACATAGTTTGACTAGGTAATTGACCATTGTTGACCAAAGTCAACTATAGGTCAAACCTTGACCAAATTGACCTAGAAATGACTTGGATGAACATAGGACTATTTGACTTGAGTTTGACTAAACTAGATGATTAGGTTGACCATATAGATTATGAGGGTAATCCTATATAGATGAAGATATGTATGGGGTTAAGTGAGATACTTAGAGTTGAGTCATGACTTGAGTTGGAGAATAGGATTAGCTTGATTACAGGATTAAGGTTGGTATTGTACTATATATATTTCATGTGATATACTTTATTGTAGTGTAGTATCTTAGGTATCCTAAGACAGGTTAGCCTATGTTTGGTTGTGAGTTAGCCTTATAGAGTTTGACTGGATGTTGACCATTAGTCAAGATTAACCTAATTGCCTTATTGACTAGTCTTTGTTGACCTAATTACCTGACTGACTAGTCTTTGTTTGACCAATACCTTAGTTGGTCTAAGTTTGACTTAGACTTGACCCAGATTGATCATGTTGACTAGTATTTGACTAGTTTGATTAGAGTGTTGACCAGGAGTTGACTTTAACCTAGATTTAACTAATCTTGACTTGTTTAACTTTGTTTGACCTTGTATGACTTAGTTTAACTTCTTGTAACCTAGTATGACTTAATTTGACTTAGTTTGACTGTAGTGTTGACCAAGTTTAACTTTAACCTAGATTGGCTTAGAATTCATATAGATTGCATCGTAGATTTCATTTACCTTCATTTTGGACATGTCATAACTGTATTGCTCTATTTTAGGACATTGTGACCCTGGTACAGACATCTGATATTATACTACTCTTTCCAGAGTAACAGGCGAGTACATTCTCTGATAATTCTCTTATTTATTTGTCGATTACTGTATTTCAGTTCTTGTTAGTTCTATGTGATTCTCTGTATCAACACGTATGGATATTTCTGGATTCATGTATGCGACACATACCTTACTTACTGATCTCTATTACTGGAATCACTGGAATCATTTCGGAATCATTTCTGGAATCATCATGTATTGGCCGGGCTCATCTCGATTTTTGTGTCTTGTACTGGATTCACTTGCTGGGCGGGGAAATATTGAGTAAGACATGTAGACATACCCCAAATCTGGAATCTCCAACTGGAATCTACTGGAAGCATAGCCATCTCTTGCCTGATCAGTGAGAGATGTGCCTGATACCTACAGCCATTTACATGTCGACCTCGGTATTTTAAAACACACTGTTAGATCATAGTTGGACTCACCCTGGTTTCATTAATCACTGTTGGACTCATCTTGTACTGGAAATTATCTGGTATCAGATTATATGGACTGGACTCACACTGGGATTATATTAGACTTATATCGTACTGTCTGGACTCACACATGATATTCTAGTTCAGTTAGCTTTTATTACAGTCTTCATTGCCATGATTCTTCTTTTGTTTTAGTTACCTTTCTTTTTTTGTATCTTACTGCCTCTCTATGCCATTATTACCTGTATAGAACTGCCATGCTCATCAATAAAACTGTCTATAACTGCTTTATAGTTCTTTGTCATTTACTTGGGTTTTTCTAGATGAGTTGTACTCATTCCCGTCCTGATTGGACCTGTTGAAAATATTATAGATGATAATCCTGAGGACACATGCCCTGCTTACCATGGACCTGGCGAGGGATTAGCTACCTTTGGTTCTGACTCTCAGGAGTGATTCAGGAGATTAGCTAGTAGACTACTTTAGCTTTCATGTTTTGGCTTGTTGTATTAAAGTTAAGATATTGAGTCTGTATTAAGTTGGTTTGAGTTATTGGTGTATTATTTTAGCAGTTAGTTGTTGTTGTCTTTAATTCCTTAGGTATAACTTCTGTGTTATCTTTTCGTGCTTAGACTGTGTTTGAGTAGATCATACCCTTTACTTGCCCTCCATTCGGAGATGATATCTGGACAAGTACTTTTTATATTCACTGCATGAGATTAGTTAGCAACCTAGAACAGCTTACTACCGCCGACACTACGGCGTAGGCTGGACGTAACCACTTCTCGTGCCCCTATACAGGGTGCGGGTCGTGACAATACTCACAACCATGGGTCGTCGAGGCAGTCTCAAATACTGGAAGTCTTGAACTTGGTAATGAAAAGATGGTAACACTAAAAGAAGAATGACTGTGTGAGACAGTAGTTCTAGTCGAGTCTTGCATGGTCATGGACAACTTGTCGACAAGGAAAAGTTTCATCGAGCGATAACCCGGGGCCACGGGACCATTTTGACCTAGGGGAAACACGGGTTTTAGCCGAGCTAGGAGTACCGCTCAGGTTATTCGAGGACTTTCAGCGGGGCTCGCTACTTGCGTTAAAAGGGCCCCGAATAGCAAAGTTAATATGTCCATAATAGCTTGTTGTGCTGGTGCCTATTTCATATAGATGAGTCGACATATAGCGGCGATCTGCGTGCATGCCTTTGGATTGAGTTGAGTAATGTGTGCACGGTATAAAAGAGTCAAGTTGAATGTGTACACGATTAGAACAAAATATTTGGGCCTAAGATTTTGCTGCAACGAAGACACCGTGCTCGAACGAGGTGTGGCGTCAAGTATTAAGTTGTTAGCATAGAGTTGCATAAGTTGGAGTTGATTCATTTCGAGTTTAAGTCAGGAAGCGCCGAAAGGCAAAGTCGGTTAAGTGACACTTAGCTCACAAATCTCGATTGAGTTAGTTGATGATTAAAGCAGCAAAGGCCGCGAGGCGGCAATATGGTTAAGTCACACTGAGTTGCGAGGTACGACCTCAATATGGACACACGAATGGGGCTTATGATACAACCACGATGTTAGCACAATGGACTTGTAGCACGGTCATATGGAAATTGGGTACTATCATGTAGTTTTGTCTCTGAGTATGGGCCGAAAGGTAAGCACGACTTATTAAGTTGGCATTGTTGACACGAGAATGGTCTAGGAATGGAGAAGAAAGTTATCGGTATGATAGCACGTGAATGGTCTAGAGACACAAAATAGGCCAAAAATCTGTCCTAAAACTGATCCTAAAGCAAGAGTAGAAAGACAATAAAAAATGGTTATATTGCACAAAGCAAAAATAAACGTGTTGGTTTTGTATGGGTGGGCGAGGAGCTCACTCCACCAGTACAATTGAGTACTAAAACCCACACAGTTTTTATGTGCAGGAACAGGTAGAAGCTCATTGGCGTAGAGCTCGTTTGGATGCATCAAGGCATGGATTCCTTAGCATTTTGAGGTGCACGGCCGCATGGAGTCTAGATTTATACGGGACATAATATATGGACATCGCCTATCTGAAGCATCTACTGGCTCGTCAAGCTTTGTATTGAGAAATGAAAGAGAACAGAGTGACTTGTAACTTGAGAGAAGAGTGAGACTGAGTGATTGTAATCATAGCTTCGTGCCACCTTTGTAATTCTTGTTCAATATCAATAAAGAGCATCTTTTATATGACCTGTGTTTGGTTTCAACTTTCTGCTGGCATCTTTCAATATTTCTGCTTTGGGACTTTTGTGCGACGACCCCGTCGTTTAGCCTGTAATCGGTCGTTATGGAACCCGCCTTGCGTGGGCGCAACCTAGGCTCACACGGCATCACGCCTTAGGGAGGACGATCGGACCTACAGGACCGGGGCGTGATAAAAAATGGTCACGACTGCAGGACAACATACAGTCCTAAAATAATAGAGGACTACAGGACTGCATGCAGTCTAACTTTATTTCAGGACTGCAGGACGATATGAAATCCTGTATTACTGTAGGACTGTCGGTCTGCCTGCAATCCTTGTTTACATTAGGACTTCTGGTCTGCCTGCAGTCCTTCTTTATATTAGGACTGCTGGTCGGCCTGCAGTCATGTCGTCGACGTGCGCGACTATTGCTGCCAAAACGGCCAAATTAATCCCTTGTCGTGTTCTAGGGTTTGGATTTCATAAAAAATAAAGGATTTGTCGTGTTCGAAAAATCCATACAAGAACCCTAAAGGTGTTATAATCTATTTTATCAAAACTTTTTAGAGAATTATCAAAGATTCAATAAATTTGAAATAAAAATATACCAAAATTAGGTCAAAACATACCTAGATTGTGATGAAGGTTTGGGCTTGGGTGCCATTGACTGGATTTGAAGGAATGGAGAAGAAATTTAGAGTTAGGAATTTTGGGAGTGGAGTTATAGAGGAGAGAAAATAGTTTTAGGGTTTGAGAAATTAGAAGAGAGAGAAAGGAAATGATAAAATGAAGTGGGAGAAAGGGTTTTTTTTTGGGAAGGGGGGTGGGTTAGCGCCAAGTAAATTTTGGACTGTCCCCAGTAAAAGTTTCACTATTATGAATGAGCCCCTAGTAAGGGATAGCTCCTAGAAAAAAGTGGTGTGCCCTTAGAAAATTATAGTAGGTCACAGTTTATGTTGTTAGAAGAACTTGAACTTGCTGGGTTTTGGTGTGAGCAGTTCGAAGGAGGAATAAGTGGCGTATTTGTGTTGTAATGGCACGAAGTGGCAACCGCTGTGTATTTCGAGTATGAGAAGAAAATCTAATTTTGGAACTTCACCCCCTCCTCATATTTACTTGTATAAAGCTAACTTGGGAAAAATAACTTGATCAAATTAATCTTCGATGTAGATCGTTTAATATGATGTGTCATTTGTAGTATCAAAGAATCTAACTATACTGCTACCTTTTAATAACTAGCATACTAGATAGTAGACAATGATCTGGCATGGTGAAAAAACAAAGAAATAAGCAAAAATCTATTTTCAAGTATGATAGTGCTATTTTGACCGGAAGGGGGTGACCCGACCGCAGCTGGTGTAATGCCCCATCCCTCTCAATTCAACCGGAGGAATCGAAACGCCAACGATGTTCGAATTTAGCTATGCAACAGCTTGCTCGAAGTCCTGCTCGGTCGAGGCAGCTCCTCGCTTAGGTGGGTGGCTTCGGTGAACATCCCTCAGCTTGACTTTCACACTAATAAAAAGAAAGTTTTCAACTATATAAGTAGGCTTGATAATAAAATAGACGAATCCATATAGCTAAAGGAATAATCCCAAGTTGGGTCAGATTGAGTCAAAATATTGAAAGGTCCCACGGTCAGCTTAGAAGTGTTACACGTCTGCTTTCAAAATGACAATCGTTCCTTCGTTCTGTGGCTTGGAGAAGGAAAGTTGGTCTATATTGCCACGAACCTATGAACTTAGCATAAGTCATAGGCGTCGTACGTATAAATGCATGAAAAGGCATGCATTGTCCTACTGTCTAATGCTTGGCATAGCAAAAGTGTCCAACAAGTCTCAATGTACATTTTTATGGTGCAAGGCTTGGGTTTTCCTTTGCTCGTCCTACGGATTAAGTTGTTGCACGATTGACTTAGGCAAAAGTTATGCCATGAGCTAATAAAGTCATAGCAAGCACCGTCCCATGTTTCCTGCTGTTGTTATAGTCAACAGTCCTACTGTTTGCAAGAACAAAAGTCTTTATTACAAACTTAGAAAAGAGTACAGGAGTACAATTAATTTCTGGAGAAGTACAACTCTAGAAATCTGATCAGAAGACGATCACTTTATCTCTTGGACGATGTGATATCCAAGACACGAGCCTCTGGAGGATGCAACATCACTTTAGCAGGAGATTATGATCACTCTTGATGCTTTGAGAATGATTTAAAACTCTATTTATAGAGTTCATGAAATAACCATTTAGTAGTTATTCTGGGTTACGCGCGCTTCAGGTTGCGCGCCTCTTGTTCACTTGTGCGAACGGTTGCACTAACTGCTGTAGATGCATGGCATCGTTTGATTGAGATGCACGTAGTCGTGGGCAGTATAGTAGACACGTTCTACGAAGTTAGTGGCTTGCGCGCCACATCACTCTGTTTTGAATACTGTTTGATTACCCTGCAGGAGCTTCATCAGGTTGATTACCCTGTGTGAGCTTTATGCGCGTGGTCGGAGGCAGTGTAGTGAGCACTCTCTGCGAATTTGGTGGCTTGCGCGCTACTTCACTCCGTTCTGAACACTGTTTGATTACCCTGCGTGAGCTTTATCAGGTTGTGCGTGGGCGCAATATAGCGACTTACGTGAGCGGTTGCACCAACTGCTATGGACGTGTGGCATCGTTTGATTGAGATATGCGTGGTCGTAGGCATTGTAGTGAGCATGCTCTGCGAAGTTGGTGGCTTTGCGCTACGTCACTCTGTTCTGAACACTATTTAATTACCCTGCGTGAGCTTCATCAGGTTGCATGTTGGCACAATGTAGCGACTTGCGTGAGCGGTTGCACCAACTGCTATGGATGCGTGGCATCGTTTGATTGAGATGTGCGTGTGGTGGGCAATATAGTGAGCACGCTCTGCAAAGTTGGTGGCTTGTGCGCCACGTTACCCTGCTTTAAAAATAAAAGTTGATCAAGTGGCGCCAACTAGCCAGGCTGCGTATGGGCGCAACTCAACAACTGGCATCTTTGACTCGGTCTTCTGTGCTGTACTGATTAATTCTTGCGCTACACAATGACTTGCGTGAACCAGGTGTCAGTATTAATTACATGCTGACAAAATCTTCTCGAGCGTCGTATTGTATGAGATTCGAGTGGATTTTCCTTAATCTTCGTGCTGTCAGTTGTCAGATAATGATGATATCGTTACAGCTTCTCGAGAAAGTATGCCATGTGGCGCTCGCACAACCTGACTCCAGTGCAACCAGATGTTGGCATAACCTGATGCTGCGCAACTTGATGGTTTGGCGCAATGTAATGATTTGGTGCCATCTAATGATTGAACACTTTAATAGGTGGCGCAGCTTAATTTTTAGCCTCTACAAGACCCTCTTTAAAGTTTTCGAAACTTGAAAAAACTTCAAAGTTTTGAAATACTTTGAATTATGATAGTTTTGTTTGGATTGTGCCAATTTACTGTCTGAGTTGCGCCAGTCAACTCAAGCCCGCTTCTTCAACATAGATTGCGTAACTGTTTGGGCTATAAATAGTCGTACACTCTATGCCTTTTATTTTTCACCAACGTGACTTTCTCGAAACCCTACCTCATTCTCTTCTTCATGATCTCCTTTGACCACTCTGTCTCTTCTTCTTCCTGATTCAGAAGCTTCTTTGACAAATCCTAATGGCGCCCAGGAGATTTAAGAAAGAAAAGGGCTTCGTCGAGCCTGCATCTCGTGCTTCATCATGCAAAACGCAATGACGTATGTATCAATACATTCCATCTTCGTCACAACCAGAGACTGTTAACCCGGCCATGGAAGGTAGGCACTTGATCATAGACCCGATCATCGATCACTCTATTTAGGGTTTGGCCGACTCCTGACATCATGTACCCACTTTTTTAGAGTGGGGCACAACTCATAACTTGCGCCTCCCTTTTTAGGGTTTGGTTATTGTCGACCCATGTTGCACGACGCGTCGAAATCTGTGTTGTATTTTAGGCACAATTTTGACGCATTGCGCGACAAGATGCGGCATAACATGATTATTCTGCAACCTGATGGCTGCGCATGTTGAGTGCGGCGCAATGTGAATGTTGTGCAACCTAACTAAATAGAGCATTAAATACTCGGTTCATTCCTAACGATGAACCTATTTATGGGACGCTCTTTTTCGAAACGTCTTTTTCCTTTCTCCCTCGTTAAGTGATACGCGCCCATTTATTGGGAAAATAAAGAGTCGGCGGGAGCCGACCTTCACTATATATATATAGGTATGAGGTTGCAATCCTTCATCTTCATTCACTACTCTCATGGCACCCAAGGAGAACATGAAGAAGAAGGCGAACCTCACTGTCGACGACGAGGCTTCTGAAGATAAGTCGAATTCTGCACCTACGACGTATCTGCTGGAAGCCGACCCATCCCTGAGGGCGGAGAACTTCCTGAACTGCTTTGGCCTGACCCCAGCAGTCTTCGCTCGTTCCCAAGGTGGGCCATCTTCTTTCGAATATCGTGGCACACTGGAACAGAGGGAAGGATTTCTCCGTCTGATGTATCGCTCGGGGATCCACAATATAGAGGTGTTGACTGCTACTTTACGCCAAGCTGATGGCGGAAAGAAAAAATGACGTGATATAAGATTGTCATTTTTACATAATAGCCATAGTGCCTTTTAGTGTCTGTCTCTTTTTTTTATTATGAAATAAAAATAGTTTAACTTTATTAATCCTAGAACATTTGAACTTTTGTCGTGTAACTGTGTTGATACGTCTCAATTTTGGGCATATGTGAGCTTTGTTGTGTTACTGTCTTGATATATGCCGCACTTTCTTGGTTCTGAAAACATCAACTTCCGAATATCACGTGGTGTTTTTTTTTTCCGAAATATACGCCTATAGATGCACATAACGTTTCAGCTTCAATTGCATATGAATAATTGCGATAAGAAAAGAACATTTACTGTATTCTCTTCTTCTTTCTGATGTTTGCAGGAGACCAATTGACGAAAATTCCTAGAACCGGCATCGGTGATCTTGGATGCTATGAAGTTGAACCACTTTGACACACACATCAGAGAGCTCAGAACTCTTCATGCTTAAAAGGGCTTCCTCGAGATGGTAGGAAGGGCCTTTATACATGAGAGTTGGACGGTGGAGACACATAATTAGGAATCGTATCACGAGGGTGATCTCATTCCTGCTTCTCATGAAGGGTTGTCTCTTCTCCACCAGTTGTATTGACAGCAACTTTTCTTCGAGCTGCTGTACTCCGTGGTTCTCCTCTCATCTTTCTGAGAGAGAAGACCAGAGTTGATTCCGTTGCCTTGTTCGCTGCTTCAGGTCGAGTCAACAAGGAACTGACGTCAACAAGAAGATCCAAAGATGTAATAGACCTTCATTTGTTAGATTTAGAAGAAAAATCTGAGATGTAATAGATTTCCGTCAAGATGTATCTATTTTTTTGAAGAAGAAATAAAGAATAATTTTCTCTTCTTTATGATTTGATTTGATGTGATGATATAGAAAATAGAATCCAAAGGTAATGTGAACATGAATTCATTTTTTTATTGATAATCTTCAAGTCAAATAGGACTCAAAGACGGGAAAATATGTCTAAGAAGACGATATCTGTGATAATACGAATTTTATCATAAAAAGGTATCTTTTAAAATAGCTGTATTTCAAAAGACAGAATTGATGATTCGGATATGCTCCACAGGGGATTTTAAGTTTTTATTATCTTGTGGCTTTATTTACGAAAAAGTAAATAAACGATAATAAATGTAGGCCCATTCACGAAAATGAAATAGAGATGAAAAGACTGATGAATAAGCATACATTTTCAAGGAAAGGTCGCTTCGATTCTTGAGACAGAGAGTAAATAAAGATCTCTTCACAAGATGAAAGGAGATGAATGAACGAACATGCCTTTTCGAGGAAAGGTTGTTTCGATTCCTGAGACAGAATGTTTGGCCTTTCTGTCTATAAATAGTGTGGAACTTTTCTGAGAGCATCATTCACCCCTTTTCTTTCTTTTGCAAATGTCTTCAGAAGATATACCTAAGGAGGCGGAAGTCATCCCGAAGATCGAAGCCGCCCTCGACACTCCTTCCGACGAGCTTCTACCGCCTAAAGAGTTAGAACGGGGAAAGCTCAGCTGTCCCTGGACAGAAGCAAGACATTCTTGCCAAACTGGTGGAGCCTGGGAGTACTGCCGAGGAAGAAGCTCTGAGGAAAGCTGCATGTGAATTGTTGGTGTCATCTAACAATAATCTATTCGAGTTTCTTATAAAATTTGTCTTCGATCAGGAAGGCTCTGGTCCTTGTTAATTTTATGTATTTCCTTTCGTCTGAGATATGCAATAAAAGAAACTTTGTTTACATTTTAAGTCTCTGTGTTGATATCTCTTTATCTTTAAACATAATATTTCTTGAGGAACTTGCCATTGATAGGCATCATGGCGACTCGACCATCCATACTAGTCAATTGATAAGCTCCATTGGAGAAAACTTTGCTTATAATGTAGGGTCCTTCCCACTTCGCTTCGAATTTGCTTTTGCTCATGTGCGTCATAGTCATAGGACGTCTGATGGTTAGAACTAGTTCTCTTTTCTGAAATGTTCGGACTTTGACTTTACGGTTGAAGGCTTTTGATAGACGAGCTTGGTATAACTCAATATGTTGTTGAGATAGGAGCCGTTTCTTGTCAAGCGCTTCAAGCTCCTGAAGTCTCAGACGATCATTGTTTTCGGTTGTGAGTTCATTGGCAATGGAAATCCTTAGGGAAGGGATCTGGGTTTCCAATGGTAAGATAGTCTCGCATCCATATTCCAAAGAGAAAGGTGTGCAACCTGTAGGAGTACGTACAGTAGTACGATAAGCCTACATACATTCTCCAAGCTTTTCACTCCAGTTTTGTTTGTTGGTAGAAATAAACTTCTTGAGTAGTTTGATGATGGTCTTGTTAAATGCTTCTGTCAACCCATTAGTTGCATGAATGTAAGCTGTAGAAGCAATATTATTGATCCTGTTGTCATCGCAGAATCGAGTGAACTTCTGAATGATGAATTATGGCCAATTATCATGAATGATTCGCCGAGGAATACCGAATCTGTAGATCACATGATGCTTAATAAAATTGATAACGATGCTTGTCTTGACCTCAGCTAGAATCGGTTATGGCCAATATGAACCGATGTCCTTGAGATGAGGGAGGGTTGATAGGACCAATGACATCCAAACCCCAAGCTTCAAAGGGCCAAGATGCTGCCGTCGGATAAAGAAATTCTGATGGTTGATGGATGAAGTCAGCATAGATTTGACATACTCAGCACTTTCTTGCATACTCGATTGCATCAGATATCATCGAGGGCCAATAGTATCCCATACGACAAATATGATCATGTAATTTAGGACCAGGTTGATGTGCGCCACAAACACCGTCATTAGCTTCACGAAGTATTTGTTTTGCTTCTTCTTCCGCAAGACAGCGTAGGAGTAAACCGTCAAACGTTCGTCGGTAGAGTGTCTTTGTAGCATGATTATAATAAAATCTGAGTGACCGCCGATGAATTATTGTAGCCTCCTTAGGATTTTTGGGTAGTATATCATGGACCATAAAGTCTATGAAAGGAGTCCTCCATTCTTCACTGATGGCACAAATTTCAACTGAATTGTTGAATTCATGTACGTTTGAGTTGTTAACTTCAATATTTAAGTTATTCTCGACACAAAATAACTCTCTATTAGTGATGACAATCATTTGTTGCCTTCTTACTGGAATTGCTAATACTGCTGCAATATTAGCGAGTGCATCAGCTTTCGTGTTACACGTTCGGCGTACATGCTCGATGAAGAAGCCTTTGAATGAAGCAGCCATCCTGATCGCCGTATCATAATATGGGACCAGATCTTCATGTCGAACTTCGTATGTGCCTCTAACTTCATTGACAATTAGTTTGGAGTCTCCGTAAACTTCAAGATACTCAATATCTAATTGTTTATCAAATTGGAGACCGATGAGCAGAGCGTTGTATTCAGCCACATTATTGGAATACGACTCATTTAAAGAATAAGCTCTTTGAATAGCTAACCCTTCTGGTGAGACGAGGACGATTCTGACTCCAGCAATAATAGCATCTTTTGGTCCGATTATGGATTCACCATCAAAGAATAGACACCAGGTAAGAATTTCTTTTGAAATCATGTTGGACTCCAAAGTTTCATCAGGAATCTCGTTGTAGAGTTTAGACGTTTCGGGAATTGGATGAGCTGCCAGAAAGTCAGCGAGGGCTTAACCTTTAACAGACTTTTGAGAAACATAAACCATATCATATTATGCTAACAATATGGCCCATGTTGCAAGCCTGGAATTGAGTGTACTGGGCTTTTTCATCAGGACCCGGAGAGGGTTAACTCTAGAAATAACATGAATAGTTTGGCCAGTGATATAATATCTCATCTTTTGAACAGAAAACATCAAAGCTAGACATTCTTTTTCTACTGGAGTGTATCGATGCTCAGCTCCAATCATTGTACGACTAAGGTAATAGATACCCTAACCTTCCTTATTCTTCTGAGCTAATAAAGCACCTAGGGAATGGTCTATTGCTCGAACATACATCAGGAAGGGTATTCCTGAGACTGGAGGCACTAGAACTGGAGGGTTCATCAAGTACCTCTTTATGTCTTCAAATGCTTGTTGACATTCTTTATTCCAAATAAAAAACACACCTTTCTTTATGAGTTGAGTGAACAGTCTACAGCGTCCAGAGAGACTTGAGATGAATCTCCTGATATACGCAAGCCGTCCCTGAAATCCTTGTAGCTCTTTTAGGTTGCGTGGAGGATGCATCGCTTGAATGGCTTTGATTTTCTCAGGTGTAGAAGCATAAAAAATACAAGACTATATATCCCTCATGAAGAAGACAAAAGAAGCTATGCGCCCACATAACCAAAAGGGGACTATGCGCCCACAGAACCAAAGGAGTCTATGTGCCCACATGATCGAAGAGGGGCTATGCGCCCACATGATCGAAGAGGAGCTATGCGCCCACATGATCAAAGAGGAGCTATACGCCCACATTATTTTCATGCAGATCAAACATTCACCCAAGTGTAGGCGCATAAACTTACTTCCACACTATGCACCCAAGGCAGCAGATCCCTACGACTCAGTCAACATCTACGATCAATCGTGTACCGAAGCATGCGTCCACGTCAGTCTCCACGAGCAATCGTGCACCGAAACATACGGCCACGTCAACCCACGATCTACCCACGATCATCCAGTTCCCATGCGTCTACACCCTATGCGCCCAAAGGGGTATTATACGCCCACAGTAAAATTGGTGTATTTTCTACCTGTGGACGCATAGCAGTCGTTTCAGTACAAAATGACTATAAATAGGGGTCTCATACCTCTTCAAAAACAGACAGAACGAAGAGCATTTCAAGAGCCAAATTGCTGCCCTTCTTGCCAATGAGCCAAGAGTTAGCAATTTTCTTAGGTTTTCTTCCACTTTTGTAATCGGAGTGTCAACGGAGTAAAGGAGCAACTGCCGCTGGATCTCCATCGTCCTATTCCCCAGAATTCATTTGGTACTCGGGGATCTTCAGTGCAAGATCTCTCAGGCGTACTCGATTTGTGGTGCCTTGCACCAATAAGAAAAGACAGCGTTTCTTCTTCTTTTTTGTGTGTCCACAAAAATGGCGACTCTGCTGGGGACTACCTTTTCCTTTGACGAGAGGGTGGTGACGCATTCCGATACCGATAAAGTGAGGTGCACTCAGAAGATGTTGATCGTGAAGTTCAATCAGCAGGCGTTCGAAGAGATGCTCTCGAGGGACGGCTCTACTCCCTCAAAATTAGTGAAGCCAAACAAGTCTCGCAAGACTTGGCTTCCGAAGGATCGTGGTGCATTTCCTGCCAGTGTCGCAGAAGATATGCAATCGAAGAACTCTGTCACGTGGACGCATAGGCCTTCCACGTGGGCGCATGGAGCTCCCCTGTAGGCGCATAGCTCTGCACAGAGGCTCCTGATACGAAGAAGGCGTGTACCGTTCTGGGCTCTACTAGCCCAGCGACTTCCCTCTTGTGCAATCAACAACAGAGTGTTAAATACTCAAAACTTGGCAAAGAAAAATACTACGATGCCAAGAATCAAAGTGTTCGATGCTCTGGACAAACTTAGCGAGGCTTACAAACGAAGAAGGCAAAACTGGAAGAAAACATCGCTGTTTTCCAAAGCATGCACCCAGAGTCATGCGTCCAAGGCAGTACGTGGGCGCATAACTCTAGCCAGAGGACTTTCTGTCTTTGATAGGTTATGCGCCCAGGGCCATGCGCCCAGGCTCTGATGACCCATCCTATGCGCCCACATCCACGAGGGCCAGGCATGCTGCCCGGACTTCAGAAAAGCATGCGCCCAAGGGCATGCTCCAGGGTCTATGCGCCCACAGCAAAAGGACAGACCCTACCGCGTATAGCACGGGGCTGTCCTCAAGGTTATTACGGAACTTAGGTGTGGGGGTTGTTCCTGCACATGAACTAAGTCCGAATGCGCCAACTCCCCTTACAAACCTACATGCGAAGCTCGGCGGTGCATGTGACATGGGTTTTAAGGCAAAACGTCCTTCCGTCGATTTACGCATCATGATTAATCATAAGCGTAAAGCGAGGAAGGATACTGCAATTCATGGTGTACATCCGTGCACCAGTATTGTCATCAACTGTTGCTGTTCCAAAGCAACGAAGGTGCCTCAGAGGCAGCTCGTGTTTCGACGACTGCATCACTCTGATGATGAAAAGCCGCTATGTGTTTCATCCAACATGGCTTCATGGGGTCCTCCTTACGGGAGCCCTAATCAAAGAAGGTGGACCACTAACCTAACTTTTTCTCTCAGTTCTGCGAACAGAAGAAGAAGAAGTCCACCAACAGATAGCCAGCGAGCTGTTACATCTGAAGGAGTCTATATGGGTACTCTGTCAAGGATGAGATTTCGTATAGATGAAGAGGACTCCCAAGCTGGGGGTGATGATCCTTCAGCTGGGGGTAGTATTCCCTCAGAATCTGAAGCAGACGACCTTTACACCGGGGGTAGCCTTCCAGATGACGATAATCTTTTTGAGTCCAACGGTGACTATCTACCTCCCCTGCCTGAAGACGAGGGTCTTTCCAACTCAGAGACAGACAATATCAGCACCAGTTGTACTGTTTCCTCTATTCATCCTCATATGTTATCTACATACATGGCGGATGGAGAGAGACCTGAAGAAGGCAGTGATCAGACCAACAAACGGCTAGAGAGTTTTGAAACGGTATTTGCCAAGATCACTGATATGCTTACCAGTATCATGGCAGTCCAAACTGCTGGGGCTGTTCCTCCACCTCAACCGAACGTCTCAGCACACGTTAGTCTGGTTCATAGCAACAACCCTCTTTCACTACAAAAGGAGTATCATTCCGTTGTGCCTCCTCCAAATCCCGTAAATGCTAGGGGTGATCCTTCGCCAACGACGCCTGACAACCGTAAAACAGCCATTTCTTAATATCTGCTCAATCAGCATGATGCAATTGATTCACTTGTTGCCCGTCTCGATACCATCTCATACAAAGACGAGCTTCAAAAAATGGGAATATCTCAACCTTATCCTCCTGAATAGGAGAATGCTACTTGTACTCCTAACTACAAGCCACTGATGCTAAATTTATTTGACGGGATGACTTTTCCTCGCCAACACATGACATACTTTAACACGCAGACTTTACACTTACCAAGGGATGATCCGTTCTTATCAAAGCTATTTATTAGCACCTTACAGGGGGTTGCTTTTGAATGGTTCTGCAGTCTGCCTGACGGTTGTATTAATTCTTTTAAAGACTTGGAGAGGTTATTCCTCAACAGGTTCTATGAGAGTGGCATACATGTTAGTATGTCCACCCTCATCGAGACCAAGCAAAGGAGGACTGAGTCTGTTATTGCTTTCATCGAACGCTTCGGGCGACTAGCATTGAAGATGTCCTTCGGTATACCAGACTCAGAGCTTATAGATACTTGTCGACATAACTTTCTTCCTACAGCGAAGTTATGTCTGGGTATACATAAGTATGATACATGGCCAGCTTTCATCGGGGCTGCTGATGTTGCTGAAAATGACGTCCCTAATATGAAATTACTGGGGTTGAAGACACCCAAATCTGAAGACAAAAACAAGCACCCCCAAACTATCCTTGTCCGTTGGGGTAAAGGAAAATAAGTCTTGAATGTCGACACTTCCAAGGGATCTTCCAATTCTCAGAAAGCTCCTGATAAACCCAAGGAAACTTTCTCCTTTGACGAAGATGATGTTATTACCATTTTCACACATTGATGAAGGGTAATAAACTGACATTGCCTCCACCACAATATCCTGCAGAGGCGAACCAACTCAATAATTCCAAGTACTGCCTTTTTTATCAGTACGTGCACCACTCTACCAAGGATTAATTGTATCATCCCGAAGAAGAAGATACAACAGCTTATCGATAGCCAAGTTATCAACCTCGAAGCTGAAGACAAGGTCGTATCTTCTAACATGATCTCTCTTCAATTTGGGGACTTTCCTCCTACAGAAGTCCCAGACGGTGTAGTCCCAATCCCCAAGGCAATAATGGAAGTCATCAAACTGTCACCAGCTCGCAATTCAACGTTGGTGCCACTCACGAAAGAACGTAGTGAGATCATGTGGGTCTATCCAGACCTTGTGCAAGAAATGATGCAGGGGGTGGTGTCTTCCAAAGTAAAGAGGGGCAAAAAATCAAAATTATGCCATATGGTGTCTTCTCCCATTTACGAAGTTCTATCTGGCAAGACGCGATCGGGGAAGACCTACCTACGGACTTATGACCCCGCATAAGAAGATGTAGTATCTTCTCATGCTCCTGCTGCCCCCATAAGTTCAGAAGCTGGTCCATCTAAGTCCTCAACTAGCGACAAAGCTAAGCAGAAGGAGACGCAATTTGACAAGTCTTTGAAGGCACCAACTCCCGAAGGCATGGATCGGCCTTACAACTTTGACATACTGACACAACTAGCCAATACACCTACCAGGCTGTCTTTGTTCAATCTATTGCGACTCTCCAAAGAGACGCAAAAAGCCTTAAGTGAGGCTTTACTATATGCCGACTCTTATCTCGCTGAAGTCAAAGCCCCCGCTGAAGATCCTGTCTCTTGTCCTCACTGTCATAGCACTATAGAAGTGGTGCCCTACATCACCTTTTCACAAGAGGACATGCTACTCAAAAATAATCGTTATGATAGACCTCTGTACTATACAGGATATATCGGAGCGATTAAGGTGGATCGAATGCATATCGATCCAGGTTCCTCCCTCAGCATCATTCCTAAAAGTTTACTCCAAATTCTAGGGATCCCTCTGTACAAGATGTTGGCAACCAATACAACTATCATGGCTTTCAATGCTGGGAGAAGCCATCCGCTGGGCAAGATCTACCTCAAGTGCCAGATTGGTGATCTCCGAACAGAGGTTTCTTGCTATATAATCGACACCAATGTGTCCTACAACGTCTTGTTAGGACGCCCGTAGATATACGAGAACATAATCGTTTCTTTTACCCTTCACCAGTGCTTCAAGTACGTCAACAGCGATGGCATCGTGAAGGCAGAGTTTGCCGATGTCGATCCTTTTAAGGGTATTGAAGCCTACTATGGAAATTCGATACTTTACTAATCTCAGCCCTCCAAAGATGACGGCAATGAAGCTGACGATGAAGATGAAGCGAGTTCATCTGCCAGTGATGGTCCCCTGGTTATTCGAGTTAAAGGACGTACTACTCCAAAAAGTGCTCCAAAGCCTCTCACAATCGTGGTCAAAAAGAAGAATCCTGATAAGGTCGAACCATTGACCATCACTCTTCGCAAAACAACTCGGATGAAACCTGCTGAAGTTCGTCCTCTCAATCCTGACGAGTTATCCTATGTGGTGAACTTGGCCAAGTCTGTGGCTCTTGTTCCAGACAATGATCCCCTCAATGAGTATGTCAATACTCAAAATAATGTACCTTCGGTGGATGATGTTATCCCTGAAGAAGAACTTGCATATTTTCTAAGTAAAGGTTTATCTTTGAATTACTCCGATGTCTACCAATCTGTAAACCAGTACATAGATATGATATACGCCCTAGAGCATGGCACAGGACCATATCTCTGCATGCCGGTCATGATGTCTCGTCTGCAGGAAAAAGTCTGGCCAGAAGATATCCACTACTTCATCGTTCCAGCTAGAAAGAAGGGTGAAGTATTGATCATCTTCGATCGAATAATTGGCGAAAGAAAGTTCGTTCTGGACTTTACTACTCCCAATCACAACACTGAAGCTAACTATGATTCTGGAAAAATGCAACTTTATCGATATAGTTGGTAGGCCAAAAATATCATCCAGAACATGAGATATGATATAAAAAGCAACCAGGGACTAAACTACGGTCAAGGGCGATGATTGCCAATACATCACTTTACTCCTCCCGACAAACCTAAGAACTATTATTAACAAAACAGTGTTGGTTTGGGTTACGTTACTCCTCCAACAACTCCTGAAGGATCAGACGTCGAAGTGGATCATTATTCTCATTCTTCTGATTCCTGCCTCTGGGATTTAGACTCCAGCATTGGAGACATATTCAAAACAACTTTGTCCGTCAATATGGTATCAGTTGACCAAATTACAGACGATGTCTAATCAATCGAGCTTGAACAATGGGCTCAAATGATGGATACTAGGTGGGAGTTACGTTTCGAACGTGAACAACCTACTGAAGACGAAGTCATCCAAGTTAATTTAGGAGATAAATCATCTCTTAAACCAATCTTCATCAGTAAAATTCTGTCTGGCAAAGAACGACAATCTCTTATACAGCTTATAAGAGAATACATTGACATCTTTGCATGGAGCTATGAAGACATGCCAGACTTGGACCCTAAAGTTTCTATGCACCGCCTAAATATATCGTCTAAAGCTAAGCCAGTGAAGCAGCAGCAACGACGGTTCCGACCAGATATCATGGAGGCCATCGAGAGTGAAGTCAAGAAGCTTATTTCAAGTGGGTTCATTCGCGAAGAACAAGATCCTGACTGGGTCGCTAATATTGTTCCAGTTATAAAAAAGAATAATAAAGTTCGAGTCTGTATCGATTACCGTGATTTGAACTCTGCATGCCCGAAAGATGACTTCCCTCTACCAATTACCGACGTAATGATCGATAATACTTGTGACTTATAGTGGATGTCTTTCATGGATGGGTTCTCAGGCTACAACCAGATCAAGATGTTCTCCGACGATGAGAAACACACATCTTTTCGAACACCGTTTAAGGTATACTGCTATACGGTAATGCCCTTCAGATTAAAAAATACAAGGACGACATACCAGCGAGCTATGAACACAATTTTTTGCGATCATTTGTGTAAAATAGTGGAATGCTGCATAGACGATATCGCAGTTAAAAGTCGTCTCAAGGGCAACCACCTCCTGCATGCACACCAACTCAAGATGAATCCAACCAAGTCTTTTCTGGGAGTCTCCAGCAGCAAGTTTCTTGGTTTTGTTATCACTTCAAAGGGTATACATCTTGACCCGAAGAAAGTAAAAGCTTTACTCGATATGCGTCCCCTAAAAATTCTTAAAGAGCTATACGAACTTCAAGGAAGGCTAGCCTACATCAGACGATTCATTTCAAATCTTTCTGGAAGGTGTCAACGTTTACTCAGCTCATGAAGAAAGGAGTATCTTTCGTCTGGACTGAACAATGTCAATACGTATATGACAACATCAAAAAGTATCTCATAAGCCCCCCAGTGTTGGTGGATCCAATAATGAAAAAGTCTTTCTTGTTATATGTCCGCTCTATTAATCATTCCCTTGGTGCCCTATTAGCTCAGAAGAATGAAGGCAGCCATGAACAGGCAATCTACTACCTCAGCCGTACGATGGTGGGTGTCGAGCACAGATACACACCTGTAGAAAAGGAATGTCTCGTACTGGTATTTGCTATCCAGAAGATACGTCACTATGTGTCTGGACAGACTATCCACATCATATCTAGAGTCAATCCTCTTAGAATACTCATGACTAAACTGGGTTCTCTTAATTCCCTTTAGCTACATGGGCATGCTGTTGACTCCATACGATATGATGTTCGTCCTTTAGAAGGCAGTAAAAGGCCAAGCATTATCTGACTTCTTAGCAGCTCATCCTGTGCCAGAATCTTCCAAACTCTACGATGAAATTCTGGATGAAGTAGTAGAGTCTAACACCACAACTGAGAAAATCTCTATTTGGTGAATGTTCTTTGACGGTACATCAAGAACAGGACCTAAAGGAAATATCGTGGCCGGAGTAGGCATCGTGCTTGTGCCACCCGACCATCTGGTTATACACCATGCATATTCTCTCATGGAACCTTGCACCAACAACGTGGCTGAATATAATGTCCTATTGATCGGCTTTCAATTGGCAAAACAGCTGGGAGTTGACTATCTAGAAGCTTACGGTGATTCTAAGTTAATAGTTAGTCAGGTCCGAGGGGATTATGAAGTTTGTCATGAAGATCTCATCCCATATAACAAAGCGACAATCGAATTGGCTTGTACCTTCACTGGATTTTTCATTGAGCACGTGCCTCGATTACAAAATACAGAAGCAGATGCTTTAGCCGGTCTTGCTGATTCCTTAACCATCCCTACCAATACTCAGCATTCGATCACATTGTCTGGTCGAGTGCTATTCAGTGTGAAAGATGCTTTGCATATTCATCATAGTTATGCAACAGAAACAAACGTTAACGTTAAAGACTGGAGATTTTCATTCATAGACTATGTCGTCTACGGAATCCTCCATGAGGACCCAAAGGAAGCAGTGTCTGTCCAAAGACGATCCCTCATATTTTACTATGATACAGCTACCAAAAGGTTGTACCGATGCTCTTACGACGGGCTAATGTTACGATGTTTATCAGACACAGAAGCCAAACATGCCCTCCGTGAGGCTCACGACGAAATTTGTGGTGCACATCAACCAGGCCCCAAATTATAAGATCGCCTCAGACGAATGGGTTATTATTGGCCCACGATGATAGCAGATGCTCTCGAATATGTAAAGAAGTGTAGGGCTTGTCAGTTCCATGCCGACTTCATTCATCAACCTTCGGAGTTTCTACACCCGACGGTAGCATCTTGGCCTTTTGAAACCTGTGGTATGGACGTCATCGACCCAATAAGCCTGTCATCCTCCAGAGGACATCGGTTTATCCTGGCTATAACAGATTACTTCTCCAAGTGGACAGAAGCTATACCGCTCATCTAAATAAAGACGTCAAACGTTATCAGCTTCATCAAATATCACGTTATCTATCGCTTCGGTCTACCTCGTAGGATCATCCATGATAATGGTCCACAATTTACGAGCCATACATTCTATCAATTCTGTGATAAGAATCGAATTCAGAACGTAGCCTCTACTACTTATAATCTAGCGGCTAATGGGTTAGCAGAAGCCTTCAATAAGACTATCATCAAACTTCTCAAGAAGTTCGTGTCTTCAAACAAACGCGATTGGAATGAGAAGCTCGGCAAATGTCTCTGGGTCTATCGTATAACGATCCGGACTCCAGCAGACAGTATGCCATTCTCTCTGGTTTATGGGAGTGAAGCAGTTCTTCCCCTAGAAATCCAGATTCCCTCTCTTCGAGTAGCCTTAGCCAGTGAGTTGACTGCCGAAGAAAGTTACCATTTGCAACTACAAGAGCTGGAAGTGCTAGACGAAAAACACGTATTAGCTCAACAGCGTATTGAGCTATACTAAGCACGCCTTTCCAGATCCTTTAATAAAAAGATGAAGGAAAGAATCTTTCAAGTTTGTGATCTGGTCTTAGCAGTGAGAAGACCAATGGTCATGATGCACAAGACAAAAGGAAAATTCTAGCCTAAATGGGAAGGTCCTTTCGTTATAGAATCAGTGTATTCTAACGGTACGTATCGACTAATCAAGTCTGATGGTGACTTGCTCATAATGCCGATCAACGGCAAGTTCCGAAAGAAATATTATGTATAACCTTCATGAACAGCGTTCACATATATAATGTTTCAGTCATGTAAATGTACAGTACAATGTTTATGTAATTCAAAAAAAAATCATCTAACTATTATCCGTATTTCAAGAGTCTTGAATACTCCATGGATAATAGGTCCTTTAAAAAGATTCCCCAGTGGAATTATCTCCATTTTGGACTATGCCCAATCTTGGTCTGACGAAAACAAGTCACGTCCATATTACCTCTAAACTGTTTTTCGATAATTATATCCCAGTGGGATAATTAAGAAATATTTTTCCACGTCCATATAACCTCTGAGTAAAGCATTCATCAAAGATAATCACGTCCATATTATCTCTGAATTATCCACTCCTACCTAATGTTATATATCTGTCCACGTCCATATTACCTCTGGTCAGATATAGAACATTCTCTGCTCTTACGTCCATATTACCTCTATTAGCAGCTTCTTTCAACTTATTATCTATATTCAAGAACCTTGAATATAAAACGGATAATAAGTCCACATCAAATTCCCCAGCAGAATACCCACCAAAAATATTCTTACTACGTCTAGTTTTGATATTTCATAAACTTCATTCATGAATTTTGAAAGCCAAAAGATTCTTTATTAAAAACTTCTATCAAAAGATGGAGAAAAGAAAAAGATACAAGAGTCTTGACGGCTAAAACAGACAATTACAAACAAAAGACTTAAGGGATACACAATCGATTGATGTTATCCCTCAGAGCCTTGATTTCAGCTTGAGATTTGACAATGGCACGACGACGTGCTTCTTCCTGCCGAACAGCTTAATCCTTGAAAGGAATTAGTTTTATATGCTCCTCTTCCAACTTCACCAGCGGAGCCTTCAATTGGTCTGAAGTTGTGGCAGTCGCAGTAGCCTGAACCACGTAGTATTCCTGCTCAGACGCGACTGTTCGCAAGTCAGCCTCAAGCTGAACAATCCCTTCACAAAGCTGCACAATCTGATTGTACTTTTCAGTGATCTAGATGGCCAGCTTATTCTTTGAGGCAATACGAGCCCTACCTGCAGCATCAAACTGTTCATACTGATCAGCCAGCTCACTTATCTCTTTAGCCATCACCTCCTTCCACGTCTGAAAAGTAGCTTTCTCCTCCTCAATAGCCGCAATCAAAGCCACGTCCTCCTCAAGAAACAATGATGTTGGGCTTCGCTGACTAACCTCTCAGAGTTTGGCCACTTGATTTTTCAGGTCAGCCATGACCTTCCTTAAAACAATAGCTCACTCTTCATAGCCAGCAATGCTTTCAAGAGCTGTCACCTGGCATTCAGCGACAGCCTTCACAGGCCCGAAGGCGGCATTTCGGTTCAAAACTCTAGGAAGCTTTACTTTCAAAACGGAGTAGAAAGCTCTTATGACTTCCTGAGCTATCATATCATCTTCAGAAGAGGTCGTTGGAGATGAAGCTTGATGGGGATCTTCTGTCCCAAGGAGAGCTACTTGGGAAGAAGCTGAACCTAACAAATAAAGCAATATACATATCAGTAACAAAAAAAACTTACTTAAAAAAGGAGTTGTAAGTTCATACCTCCTGCCAGCACAGCATCAACTGGAACTGGTAAAATGAGAGCAGACCCAGGTCGCTCACTGTCAACATCAGCCAAAGCAGCATCAGGTTGCTTGCCTTCCACGATCCCAGCTGGACCCGAAGCAGATTTAATAATGGCTGCTTCAACGGGCCGATCAAAAACTTCTTCAGTAACCGATGCCGATTTACTGGGAGAACCAAGGGCAGCTTCCTGTCTAGTCCCGGTATCTGGAGCAACCTCCGTGCTTTGTTTCCTCTTCTTGTCTACAAGGGAATATACGACAGAAGTCAGACTCACAAGTTGTACGCAAAATTGAAGTCAGAAAATCTCATCCGAAGAAAAGTACAAGAATGACATACCCAAAGGAGGGTAAGCTGATTGGACTTGATTTTCATCCAAATCTTTCATTATAGCTCCTATCGCAGACATATCCCCCAGAGAAATGTCATAGGAGGGACTGGCTTTCTGATCGCCATCATGGTCTGGACGTTCGCCCTGATCATCCCTTTGCTCAAGCCTTACAAATGAAGAAGACCCACCTTCATCCATCAGTTGAGGACGAGCAGGGGACACTGTTGTTACGTCCACCTCTTCAGACGAAGACACCTACCGCGATCATGACTTTAATGTCCTGTGCAAAGGACAAACACAATGGTGAGAAAGTTTCTAATGGTTTGACCAAAATAACTATGGAGTCTAGGAAGGGATCTACCTCCCGAATGGTAAAGGCCCACGATGCCGTTCCACCTCTTCTGGTCTGCCGGAAAGATCTTCTGGGAGGAGGCCAGCCGACGCTCACTTTCGTGACCTTCTTTCTCCCTCTGGAGACAACAACCTTCTTCCTTTTGGACCGTTGAACCAGCTCCGTGGAAGCTTTCCACTTGTGAGAAATATCAGGAAAAAGTTCTTCAGTATCCTCTCTGAGGTGCTATAACAACCGGCTACTCAAGAGTGACTCTCTGCTGTGGCGCTGCAGCCGGCTCAGTTGAGGGTGCAGCACCTTCCCTTCTGTGACCCCCCATTGCGCGCACTCGTCCTATATCGGTAAGAGTAGGGGCCAGCCTAGTCTCTGATATTAAACTCTACTCATGGTCATACCGAGAATGAAGGGTATGACCTGAATATGGAACTTGGTAGCAGCAAAGAGCATGTGGGTTTCAGGCTTATCTTATGGCAAGGTAAAAATTGCCCCCGTACATCAAGCGTTGTAGTAGTCCCATGCACGTGCCCTATCGATCAGACTTCCTATCGACTGTAGATGAGGGCTGGGGTTGCCCAAAAGAAGTTGGTTGTAGCCGAACTATCGTGCAAAGCGACTCGACAGATAAGTTTCCAGGAAAGTGTGGTTCATATTCCTGAGCACCAGATGGGAAGGCCTAATGGACTGGAGCCAACGGAATACCCCAATAGGAAGGCTAGTAGTGAGTGCTCCCTCATCTACTAAAGTGTCTCCTGTACGGCTACTACCAGACGGAGGCGACACTCTGAAGAATTCATAATTCTGCAAGAAACTCAAAGCCTTCCTGCAAACAGGCACCCCTGCGACGGTCCAGTCTGCATCTTTGAATCTCCGAAGAAAGGCATCTCCTGCCAAAGAGTCTGCCATCCGCCCGATATTTATTAATCTGGGACAGTGCAGCACCAGCCATCCCATCAGGTAACGAAACGGAAATTCGGTCCTGATAAAATCCTTTCTACAATCGGGTGTCACCGCGTTAACAACAAAGTATCGCAAGCCTCGTTGGATGGCACAAACCATCGCAGGAAGCAGAGCAAGCTGGTATCTAAATGCCAGCTTTACAGTCGGAAGTGTCATACCCCGACTTATCCTTTCAATAAACCTTGAACCACCAGGGACTACACAATCGCGGAGCCATGTTATCAGAAAGGCGGCTAGCACAGCCTTTTTCGACAGCTTAAACTCGACATGTCTAAAGAAATGATAAACCGGGAAGTTCCCCTCAGGATTATCACTATCTTCAGTGTCTACTGCTCCATGATCCGTCATCAATTACTCTATCTCAGATTTTGTCAAGGGCTTACGAGTCAAGAAAGAGATTGGGCCGTCTCCTTCTTCTTTAATGAAGATGTAGTTGGTCCAGGCTCTCATATGGGGAAGGGACCCCTCAGTCTTATCCTTCTTGGTGACCTGGTAACAAATGAAGAGGTGACAAAGTAACTCTTTGTACACCTCCATCATCTCAGAGTTCTCTCTCTCCAAATCTAAGAGCTCCTCATCACAGGGGACGTATTCCTCGTATGGTTCGGTCCCCCAGGGAAGTTTTGATATCGCCTGCATCTAGTGAAGAGCCAGACCCATCTCCCCAGCTGGAGTGAAGAAGGTACATGTGTGATAGTTGTACAACTCCACCAACGAGATAAACATAGGCCAATTAACCTTTATACCATATTGGGTGGCTCTAATGGCATAAAAAAGGTCGGTAGCTTTTAGGGTGGCCTCATAAGTCGAGAGCACCCATTCAGTAAGGTCGCTCTAGAACGGGACAGAGTATCTCCAACCTTCCATCCACAGCTTCCCTTCCGGATATGACTCTTTCTTTGACAGCATCAGGTTGGAGAGAGTCTCAGCAGCATAAGGGTGAAGATCAGTCGGGACATCGTTTACTATGGCCCCATAATGCAGCCCCCTCGTGGAGTAGGACGTGGAGCCCTTGACACACATGAAAGTGTCCTTCTTTCGGCCACCAGAGTTGAATTGGATCCTGCCAAAAATGACCCCATGCAATTCAGGGGTCAGGTCCCATTTTATTTGCCTTCGTACAGCTAGATCAGTAAACGCTGATAGAGGGTATTGGCGCTTCATCGATGGTAACCATATCCTTTGGTTATTTCACCTGACCACCAGAGGGTCTTCTAGACATATCGTCTCTTCGTCCTCAAATCCCAGGCTGTCACCAAACAAGAAGTACGGTCTCTTAAAGCTCTACGCCCCTTCAAGTGTGAACTTCTCATCATTCATCATTTGCTTTAAGAACATTTTGTCCTATTTAAGCATAGCGATCACCCGCACCGAAGGCTGGTCGTGGCTGATCTTCACATGAGCATTTTTGACTATTGTGATGACAAGGCTTGAATCCAGAGCATGGCGGATAGAGCCAAGAGGAATCCCACCAAGAGCCGGGATAACCATGTCAACTGCGAAGACATAAGAAAAAGTCAGACTTAGAATCTACAGAAAAAAGAGCTAATTACTGAGAAATTCTATGCGCCCTGATGTTATGCGCCCAAAGGGCCTGTGGGCGCATAAGCACATGTTCTGTGTGGGCGCATAAGCACATGTTCTTTGTGGGCACATAACACAACAAAGTGTGTGGGCATATGACACAACCAAGTGCATGGGCGCATAACACAACAAAGTGCATGGGCGCATGCATCTGTGAGCGCATAAGACTGCACACAAAAGAAGTGTTTGCTTTGGACGCATATCGATGGTTATGCGCCCAAGCAGAGAAAAGTCCAAGCATCACAAATTAACGATCGAGACTTCATTTTTTAAGACATTGCCTTACCCAGGATGGGGTCTTGAACCAGATGAGACGCTGCCAAAGGAGGTAGCTGTTGCAGCCTTCTTGCCCTTCACAGACTTCTTGAGAGTCGAAGCAGCCTTGGGAGACATTATTGCTCGAAAGAGAGTAAAAGAAAAAACTCTTTGAAAATTCTGAGGACAAATAAGAGAGAATGAACTTTCTCTCTCTCTCCAAGGCCTATTTATAGGCACGAACGGGGAGTTATGCGTCCACATGGCCAATGCGCCCACATGGTCTATGCGCCTACACGATCTATACGCCTACACAGAGACAGTCTTTTGCAGATTATGCGCCTGCTATTTGCTGATACAGACTACATATAAAACAACGCACAAAGAGCAGACCTTTTCAAATTTCGTTCCAAAATGAGTCTATCGCTTTATATTTCCAAGGAAGATCTCAACAGCCATATTTCGAAAGTCTGACAAACACCTATGCGCCCAAAGGGGTCACTCCTATCATGCGCCCATGAAGCTGGTGGAGACAGTTTTTCCCATGCTTCTTTCAAAGTATTTCGACACTCGTTCGAGTCTCAAAAACTTTGAAGGAAATCTTGTAGAAGTATGAAAAATACAAGACTATGTATACCTCATAAAGAAGACAAAAGAAGCTATGCACCCACATAACCAAAAGGGGGCTATGCGCCCACAGAACCAAAGGGAGTCTATGCGCCCACATGATCGAAGAGGGGCTATGCGCCCACATGATCGAAGAGGGGCTATGCGCCCACATGATCGACAAGGAGCTATGTGCCCACATGATCGAAGAGGAGCTATACGCCCACATTGTTTTCATTCAGATCAACATACACCCAAGTGTTGGCGCATAAACTTACTCCTATACTATGTGCCCAAGACAGTAGATCCCTACGAAACAGTCGACCCACGATCAACCCACGATCTACCCACGATCATCCAGTATCCATGCGCCTACACCCTATGCTCCCAAAGGGGTGTTATAAGCCCATAGTAAAATCAGTGTATTTTCTACCTGTGGGGGCAAAACATTCGTTTCAATGAAAAACGACTATAAATAGGGGTCTTATACCTCTTCAAAAATAGACATAACGGAAAGCATTTTAAGAGCCAAATTGCTGCCCTTCTTGCCAGTGAGCCGAGAGATAGCAATTTCCTTAGGTTTTCTCCCACTTTTGTAATCGGAGTATCAATGGAGTAAAGGAGCAACTGTCGTTCGATCTCCATCGTCCCATCCCCAAAATTCATTTTGTACTCGGGAATCTTCAGTACAAGATCTCCCAGGCGTACTCGACTTGTGGTGCCTTGCATCAATAAGAAAAGACAACATTTCTTCTTCTTTTTTGTGTGTGTCCACATCAGGGTCAATGTGTATACCTCTAGAGGTAATAACGAATCCAAGAAATTTGCCACTAGAGACTCCCAGGAATGACTTGGTGGGATTCATCTTGAGTTGATGCTGGCGCATTAGATCGAAAATAGTTCTCAAGTCTTGAATGTGGTCTTCTTTTAGACGACTTTTGACAGCAATATCGTCAACATAACATTCAATAGTCTTTCGTAAATGATCACAAAAGATGGTACTCGTGGCCCGCTGATAAGTTGTACCAGTGTTCTTAAGACCAAATGGCATGACAGTATAGTAATAGATTCTGAGAGAAGTGCGAAAAGATATATGTTTCTCATCTTATGGATGCATCTTGATTTGATTATATCCTGAGAATCCATCCATAAAGGACATACGTTCAAATCTGCAAGTATTGTCGATCATGATATCAGTGATTGGAAGAGGAAATTCGTCTTTGGGACAAGCTTCATTAAGGTCTCTGAAGTCGATGCAGACCCGGACTTTCCCTATTTTTTTCAAAACTGGGACAACATTAGCCACCCAGTCCGGATGTTGTTCTTCTCTGACAAAACCACAGGCGATGAGTTTCTTGACTTCAGCTTCTATGGCATCCATCCTGTCGGGTCAAAATTGATGTTGTTGCTGCTTGACTGGCTTTGCATTCGGCAGGATATTGAGCTTGTAGGTAGCGATCTGAAGATCCAATCCCGGCTTGTCTTCATAGTTCCAAGCGAATACATCAATGTATTTCCTAAAGAGTTTGATCAAATCCTGTTTATCCGCTTCATGGAGGCTTTTGCTGACAAATATTAGTTTTGGGGAAGTTTTATCTCCAACATTGACTTAAACCAACTGTCTTTAGTAGGTGGCTCATGTTGCTCAAAGCGAAGTTCCTATTGAGTATCCATCATTTGTGCCCAAGGATCAGATTCAGAGGCTTCGGTAAAGTCTCTGTTATCTTCCAAGAACTCGGCAGTTACCATATTAGAAAATAGAGTCACTCGATGGACGTGCCCTACACTGGTGTCTGAATCCCATGAGACAGAATCAGAAGAGTTAGATTATTTTTCTTCATCGGATTCAGAAGCTTCTGGAGTCAGAATTGGTGAAGTATAACCTAATCTCCACTTTGTTTTGCTGTAGTATTGGTGTGATTTTCCTTTTGGAGCAGGAATACGAATAGGAGTTTGCCTTCCTTTGCCGCCATTGAGACCAACTTTAAAATTATAGCCCATCTTTTGAATGATATCTTTTGATTGCTGACTATAACGACGTAGTTGAAGTCTTCCGTTATCGTGATTTTCTTCTTCACTATCGGGCATGATCTTCTGTTCCATTCATTTACTAAAAAGTATAGGAAGTTCATCTTTCTTCCTGGAAGGAACTAAGAAGAAGGAGTCCTGTATTGGCTCGAGCAATACTTTGTTTTGGGAAGCTTCAACTGCTCCTATGGTAAGTGGTTCAAAGTTATCTAACATTTTTAAATAAAATCGAGTATAATAAAGGACATCAGTATACTGTAATAGATATGCTACTTTATTGATTTGTACATCATCATTTACAACATGATTCTTAGCCTTAACAGAAGGCTTAGTAAGGTTGATAACCAGAGGAGGAGAAGGAGAAGGAGAAGGAGAAGGAGAAGGTTTGTTACGACGAAGGTCGGCTCAGAAGAGGTGAGCTCCCTTTGTTCCCTTTCTTCAGCAGAAGGTTGTTTGTTATGAGAGGAAAGATGTATAGTCAATGTCTGAGAAAAAGAGGGACGAGTAGCACGTCCTTTGACGGGGATCATGAGAACATCTTTTGAAGTATGTTTCTGGTCTTCCTCACTATCCATTTCTAATACAACTTTCATGAACTCCTCCTTGTACATCCGAGAGTCCGTAAAATATGCTTCAATTCCCCTGAAAGGATTTAGGTCGGCTACTTCCTTTTGGACTTCTCCATTGACGTCCATATATTTGAAGCATTAATGTAAAGTGGATGGTACAATGTTATGCTCATGCAGAAAGGGTCTTCCCAACAAAGCATTGTAAGAGCCATGATTATCAATCACGTAGAAAGTAACCTTTGTACGAAGATTGCCTATTTAAACTTTCAGGTAGTCTTTCCTAAAGGTTTACTTCTTCCAGAATTGAATCTCAAGATTGTCGTGATGGTTGTTGAAAGATTGTGTACAGGAATCTTCAATGCATCTAGTAGAGTCGTTGGCATGATTCTAAGTGCAGACCTAGGATCGATCAAAATGCGATCAACCTTCATGGTATCGACATATCCAGTGAAGTAGAGGGGTCGGTCATAACAATTATCTTCCAACAACATATCATCTTATATAAAGGTGATGTTTGGCATCATCTTCATCACACTATGACAATGAAGGCATGTTATAGGCTCTTTCTCTTGCTTCTTGAGAAGTGTTAGACAAGTATCAGCTTGCGTCAAAGCTTCACTCAATGTTTCTCGAGTTTTCTTCGTAAGATGGAGTAGCTCAAAAATTGACAATCTTGCCAGGGTATTAGCCAGCTGAGCCAGTATAATATCAAAGTTATACGACTTTTCAAGTCCCAAAGTTGGAGTCTTCTTCAATACTTTATCAAAACGGATATGCTATTTTTCTTTGTCAGCTATCTTCGTTTGGGCAGAGTTGGCTCTATTGGAGGTGATGAAGCTGATGGAACATTGTCAGCAGGAGAAGATGGTGGTTGAGGAGCCTCTATAGCTGGAGCAGGGTTTTTTTGACCTTCTGAATAGTCTCTTAGGTAAGTTTTCCCAGACCTGGTACCAATTAAGACTTCTTCTTCTGATACAGGCTCGAAGGATACCATATTACAACTCTTTGCCTGGATCTTGCTTTTGGAAGGTTTCTTTTGGCAGTATGGAGAGTTTGTCCAGTAACCCAAACCAACCCGAGATTGGTTGTGAGAAAGACATAGGGAAAGAGGTACAAGAGATCGCTTTCCATGGTTCAAACCAGAGGCCTTTTGTAGATCATATCCCATTTTCGTCATTAGTTCATGAGACTTTGGACTATATAGATGGAAAGCTGGTTGGTATTTGGCTTCTGATTTTGACAATGTTGTCTCAGCAGGGGAAGAAGAAGAAGGATTATCTGTTGCCGAGATGAAGGTAGCAGTTAGAGGTGAAAGACAATGTTTACCAAATGAAATCATATGACATGATTTATTTTTAGTGGCCTTATTAGACTTGGTGGAAGAAGATGGTGTTTCGAAGTCCGTCACTAAATCTGGATGGATCCATATAATTTTTCCTTTATCAGTAGACAGAGGAACAAGACCATCAGTTCGTGCAGGTGGAAGATTAACAATCTCCAGAGTAGTTCTCGGGATGGGGTTGACACCATCCTGCACAAGTTGAGCTAGAAAATTCTAAACTGTAAAGAGACGACATTAGCCGTTACAGTCTTACCAACTTCTGAATTTTACCCTTGAGCAAATAGCATGCTCTAGTTGGATGTCCAATAAACCCGTGGTAAATACAATATTTAGGATGGTCAGTCTTACCAACTTCATCTGGCCGTTTTTGTCACCCCAGTTTCCAGAAACATGAGTATTTTTGTCATTTTTTATTTTAGAATATTTTTAAAATTATTTATTTATTTATAATATTATTTTGGGGTTATTTGAGTCGGGTTCGAATTTCAGCTCAATCCGACTTAAAACGGGGACCCGGGGTAGTTTTGACTCTAGTGGGACCCACATACTAGTTAGACATGGCCCACATAATATTAATTTTAGTCCACATGATATTAATTTTAGTTAGTAGTTAGACTAATTATTTATGGATATGTTTAGTTTAATTAGAGACTTAAAACTAGACTAATTTGACCTCAACCTTTAACCCATTCTTAATTTAAATCAAATAGGTCAAGTGGGGGCATTTTGGACTTTTCTAATGGGGACACCTCACCCTTTTTGGGCAGCCACCTATGGGGGAGGGATAAGGAGTGAGTCATCATCTCTTCCATTTTATTTTATCCATCCATTTTCTCTCTCATGTTCTTCCCCAAATTTCTAGAGAGCAACCCCATTGATTTCATCTCCAAATCAACTCCTTCTTCCACCAAATCTTCTTCATTTATCCTCTACTCCATGAAAGGAAGGAGCTAGCCAAGTTTGGGAGGATTTGGAGCTCGTTCGTGTCCTTTTGGAATCTCTACGTGTCGGTGTCGTGTTGGAAGACTTTTTCCTTTGAATCTCTCTCCTGGAAGGTATAATCTCTCCTCTAATCCACCCCAACATACATATAGGATTATTTTGAACCCATAGGAATGACCCCCATGGTTGTATCTCCATTTGTGTCCATTTCGTGTCTATTTGGAGGTCATAGGAGTATCCTTTGTGTTGTGGTTGTGTCCTAGTGGGGAAATCCCTATTTTGGACACTTGTATGCATAAATATAATGTAGGAATAATTAATTAGTGTTTTAATCTCAGATTTATATATTTAGAGAGTTGTTCCTAATGTGTTCTTTATGGTGTCATATTTTATCATATTCATTTTATATTTAGAATATATATATATATATATATATATATATATATATATATATATATATATATATATATATATATATATATATATATATATATATATATATATATATATATATTTTATATATATATATATATTTTATATATATATATATATATATATATATATATATATATATTTATATATATATATTTATATTTATATATATATATATATATATTTATATATATATTTATATATATATATATATATATATATATATATATATATTATATATATATATATATATGATATATATATATACTATATATAATATATATATTCTAGAATATGTATATATATATATATATATATATATATATATATATATATATATATATAGATATATATATATATTATAGATATATATATATATATATATATATTCTAGAATATGTATATATATATATATATATATATATATATATATATATATATATATATATACATATTCTAGAATATATATATATATATATATATATATATATATATATATATATATATATATATATATATATATATATATTTATATATATATATATATATATATATATATATATATATATATATATATATATATATATATATATATAGAAAATATATATATATATATATATATATATATATATATATATATATATATATATATATATATATATATATATATATATATATAATATATCTTATGGTTGTGTGTGTGACTATATTATTAGGTATCTTGATTATATATTTGTATGTATATCTTATATATATATATACATAACTTGTGGGTGTGTCTATTTTAAAATGAGTTGTTAAAATATTTTTATGTGTATATATTATAATGAGAGTGTCAATATATATATATATATATATATATATATATATATATATATATATATTTTGTGAGTGGAATGTGCATATATATTTATTTGTGTGTGTGGAAAGATGGTTAGAGACTGAGGGAATGAGCAGGAAAGCAGCCGGAATAAGCAGTAAGCAATAAGCAGTAAGCAATAAGCAGTAAGCAGGAATAAGCAGTAAGCAGCAGCAGTGCAGGATGGTTTTTTTGGAGTTTTTGTGGTCCCGAAACATCCTCTTTTGAACCACCTTAGCCCCAAATACCTCCCCCACTTGTCAACCACATTTAGTACTACGAAACCCCTAAGTTAGAGAGTGTTATTAGTGTGTTAGATGGTTAGTGGAGTAGTGTTTATAGTGGTAGAAAATAAGGTTGGTCATGTTATGTTATATGTCATGTTAAGATACATTAGGGGGTTTGTGGTAGTTGTTTGAGTTGGTTCTTGAGAGTTATTTTAGGAGTAGCATTCTAAGTTAGATGGAGGTTAGATAGATGATGTTTGTGAGGAAGAGTGAGTGTGGTTTAGAAGAAATGGGTTATGTTAGATGTGATATCTTGATATCTCAAGATTACCTTAAGGTAATGTTGGGATGACCAACATGGAAGATAAGATAGATTAGATGCTCAAGAACCATAGATTTCTTGGTTGGTAAACCCTAGATAGGATAGTATCTAGCTACCCTAAGAAGCCTAGGCTAGTATCCTGAGATCTAGAAGGGTTTCCTTTGTAATGGGCAAGGTATCGGGAATACCTTGTAAGGATAAATATAAGGGATATTGGGTAATGTAAGGTATTGGGTTTCTAATTGCTGGATGGGATTAGAAATTGGTTGTCCTGGTATATAATGACTAGATGAGGGTAGTTTAGACTAGTCTTGACCCCCGTTGACCAAGAGTTAACTTTTTGACCCAAAGTCAACTTCAAGTCAACACTTGACTTAGAATTGACCGAAACCAAATCAGAGTTGACCAGTTGACTGAAAGGCAAATGTTAGTCAACATTTGACTTGTTTGACCTAGGGTTGACCCAGGGTTGACTCAGTGTTGACCAGAGTTGACCAGAGTTGACTTTTTGACCAAAACTCAACTGTAAGTCAACTTTTGACCCCGTTTGACCTAGAGTTGACCCCGGGTTGACTCAGTGTTGACCAGAGTTGACCAGAGTTGACTTTTTGACCAAAAGTCAACTGTAAGTCAACCCTTGAACCAGATTGACCTAGTTTGACTTGGATTGACTCTCAGTGACCTGGTATGACCTAGTATGAGCCAGTATGACCTAGTGTGACTCAGTCTGACCTAGATTGACCTAGTTTTGACTTAGACTTGCATTCATGACTTGAATTAGCTTCCTTTTTAGTATTTAGTCCTGTTTGACTCATAGCATCTTATTTTAGGTCTGTGATCACTCTGAGCGTCTGTTTACCCTATCAGCTCAGGACCACAGGCGAGTACATTCACTGATAGTTTTCATTGTCTTGATATCTGCTATATCCGATTCAGTTGTAGTGTTATACTCGATTTCCAGTCACGACAGTTCACGGACTAGTATATGTTGGATCATGACATGGGATGTTATTCCTAGAATTACATGGTATATTGGTACATATTCTGTCTTATTTCAGTGTATTGGTATAGACACCGATTTCAAAAGGGGACTTGCTACCCTCTTATGGAATCCCGTGTCATAACGTGTCATGTCTAGATCCATTGTACTATTCGGGGATGGGAGAGTTATTAGTGGTTGTGTGATCAAATTCCCACATGGTTCTATGGTACATATGGTTCATAGCTATACCCTCGCCTCACGACGGGTAAAGTCTTATCCTATACGGTTCATAGCTTTCCATGGTGACTGGCCTTATCGTTCTATTGTATACAGGGTTCATAGTCGGTCGGATGGAAAGCCTGAGTATATTTTTCCCAAGCCGATCACATGACACACTAATAATTTAAGGCACCTTTTATATTTATTATCTTGGTGACTAAGTTCTGTTCGGGAGAAGGGTTACAGTCCCGGTCCTTATTTGGTTTAGGGGTTGTAACTCGGCTTTCGAATAGTTCCCAAGTCGCCCTATATACATTCATATCATCGTCCTTTTCAGTACTCACATCATGATATGTATTTTTAGTTGATTTTGTCTTGTATTTCATTACACTATCTCTTATAGAATTTGTCAATTCATATGGAACTGCTGTTGGTGTTTGTACTTGCTCATTTTCCTGACAGGATACCGTTGACATATTACAGATGATTTCGAGGCTGATTGCCCGACCTACTATGGGGTAGAGTCTGACGGAGTAGACTTAGACCGTGGCTTGTTGGCAGAGCCACTAGATTTTGCTCACCCTGAGTAGTATAGCTAGTTAGGTTTGCCTAGCCTGCGAGCCAGCTAGCACTGTCAGTTGTAGTATCTATTATATATATTTTTTGAGACCATGGATGTTTGTGTATAGCTCTGACTTGTGAATCTTGGACTCATTTCCTGTTTCATCTATCGTATTTTCCTTTCATGCTATCTACCTTAGTTTGATATATGTAATTGAGACTGTATTGCTATGTCACCTCCATTCGGAGTGTATATACTGTACAGGTACCTTTATCTATTTTAGTCGTAGTATTTACAGACCTTATATACAGCGTTCTACCGCTGATACTGCGGCGTAGGCTGGACGTAACCACGTGCTCGTGCCCCTCTTCAGGGTGCGGGTCGTGACACATTTTTGTGGTGGCCCATGCAGGTCTGCGTCGCAATTAGTGCAATCTCGTAATGGTGCTCGACTTAGAGTGCTAATTACGAGCATACGACTAGGACATAGGATCTAGGGTATGATAGGAGTTACTCAATCACATTTTAGGAAATTTCTGATCTTTTGATTTCATGACAACTCTTCTTGCATTTGAATTCAATTGTCCTCCTTTGATAATATCTTATCATGTGCCATATTGATCTCTTGGGTTCAATTCATCTTCAGGATGACGGTGACTCGTTCTCAGGTGGTAGGGCCTAGTACAGTTCCAGAGAGATCAGATCCGGGAGGTCTTCCACCTCCGGCTACGGGAGTAGTAGTCGAGAGAGTAGTAGCCACAGTCCCTGCCCTTCAGGCAGGAGTAGCAGCGGCAGTTCCCGGAGGTCTTCCACCTCCAGCTGAGGGAGCTGCAGTTCAGGGAGCTGCCACATCAGTCCCTGCCCTTCCGGCGGGAGCAGCAGCTGCGACGGTTCCAAGAGGTCTTCCACCTCCATCAGCGAGACCGTCCATAGTCATCCCTGACATTCTTCTACCGCCGCCTCAGTTACCGACAGATACTTAGGGGATGATGGCCCTTCTGCAGCAGATGCTGCAAACACAGAAAGCACAGGCAGAGGCACAGCATCATCAGACAGAGGTACTGTGACAGACTATGGAGAACTCGTATCAGCTAGCGATGGCAGCAGTGGAGAGAGTTGCACAGACTACAGTTCAGGGAGCACCAGATCAGGAGCAGGGTCAGAGGAGGCCCGGTACACACCTTGATTTCAGGAAGATGAGGCCGAGGGAGTTCAAGGGTACCGAGGGTATCCTATACGCGAATGACTGGCTAGAGGATGTCCAGCGGAGTCTGGAGTTGGCAGAGGTCCCGAGAGGTCTGTGGGTGACATCTGCAGCGAGCCAGTTCTTCGATATAGCGCTGACTTGGTACCGCACGGGTCTGCGTGCGTCAGTGAGAGGTTTGTCTTGGGAGGACTTCAGGAAACTCTTTAAGGAGAAGTTCTACCCAGATGTAGCCTTGACAGCTTTGGAAGGGCAGTTTGCCAGTCTGGTGCAGGGGAACTCATCGGTAGACGAGTATGCAGCGGAGTTCTTCCGCCTGAGCAGGTTCGCACCTAGTTTGGTCCAGGATGAGGGGTGCAAGGCCCGAAAGTTCCGGAGGGGTCTTGTACATGTAGTGCGCACTCGTACCTCTGGGAGACGTGACGCGACCTTCGAGCAGATCCTGATGGAGGTGCAGATTACAGAGGAGGACTTCGGCCTTAAGCCGAAGAGGGTCAGTGACGTTCTCGGAGCCAGCTCTAGTGCGGGGCCGGCGAAGCTCCCATATTTCCAGCAGAGGCAGTTTTAGCAGCAGCAGCCTCAGTTGCAGTTTCAGCAGGCACCGACGCATGCCCAACAGCACCAGGGACAGGGCTGGAGATAGGACATCCAGTGTGCCTTCTGCAAGAAGATGGGGCACACCCGGGAGGCTTGTAGTATGAAGCTGGGAGTCTGTTTATTCTGTGGAGCTCTAGACCACCAGGTGAAGGACTGTGCGGTCCGTGCAGCCTGATATGCAGGCCAGGACAGAGTACAGCAGGCTATAGGAGGCCAACAGGGGCGAGCTTTCGCCATGACAGTTGAGCCCACTCAGGCAGTAGCAGAGTATATAGCAGGTTCCAATCTTTCGAATCTCCTTTCCGCATTTGCCTTCTTATAAACTGTCTTGAACTTTGATTCTATCTGTTCTTGATTGTTGGATAAAAATTGTTCTTGTGATGTGATTTCCTTCTGAGATAAGTCGTATGGACTAGGTCGTCTCGATTATGAGATTTAGAATCCTCTAGGGTCATGCTAGCAGGCAGAGTGAGGACATATAGTCGGACTATGGACGTATTTCTCGGGTGTAGGAATTTAAGATTTTCGCTTCCAAGCTAGCAGCAATGCAAAAATATTAAATACCATAATTCTAGAGGTATGTACCATAGTTGAGGACTCTATGATTATCGTAGCCTTGCTCACTGGCATGACGGAGATTCTGAGTATCATGATTATTGGACAGACGCATACGATTATCAAATTGCATGAATTTTCTGTATTTGCTTCGTTTTAATTTTTGAGGATGAATTCTTTTAAGGTGGATAGACTTGGAGTTCTATTTAAGAGTAATTTCAAATTTTATAATTTTAATCATTTAATTCCTGCTTTGATTTTTGAGATTTTAAATCATTTTAAATTTTTAGCCATGACTTGTGATTTGACATTTTACTATTGTTTAGTTTTAATTTCGAGGACGAAATTTTTTAAGGTGGATAGATTTGTCACCCCCAGTTTCCAGAAACAGGAGTATTTTTGTCATTTTTCATTTTAGAATATTTTTGAAATTATTTATTTATTTATAATATTATTTTTGGGTTATTTGAGTCGGGTTCAAATTTCAGCTCAATCCGACTTGAAACGGGGACCCGGGGTAGTTTTGACTCTAGTGGGACCCACACACTAGTTAGGCATGGCCCACATAATATTAATTTTAGTCCACATGATATTAATTTTAGTTGGTAGTTAGACTAATTATTTATGGATATGTTTAGTTTAATTAGAGACTTAAAACTAGACTAATTTGCCCTCAACCTTTAACCCATTCTTAATTTAAATCAAATAGGTCAAGTGGGGGCATTTTGGACTTTTCTAATGGGGATACCTCACCCTTTTTGGGCAGCCACCTATGGGGGGGATAAGGAGTGAGTCATCATCTCTTCTATTTCATTTTATCCATCCATTTTCTCTCTCATGTTCTTCCCCAAATTTCTAGAGAGCAACCCCATTGATTTCATCTCCAAATCAACTCCTTCTTCCACCAAATCTTCTTCATTTCTCCTCTACTCCATGAAAGGAAGGAGCTAGCCAAGTTTGGGAGGATTCGGAGCTCGTTCGTGTTCTTTTAGAATCTCTACGTGTCGGTGTCGTGTCGGAAGACTTTTTCCTTTAAATCTCTCTCCCGGAAGGTATAATCTCTCCTCTAATCCACCCCAACATGCATATAGGATTATTTTGAACCCATAAGAATGACCCCCATGGTTGTATCTCTATTTGTGTCCATTTTGTGTCCATTTGGAGGTCATAGGAGTGTCCTTTGTGTTGTGGTTGGCATTTTGGACTTTTTTAATGAGGATACCTCACCCTTTTTGGGCAGCCACCTATAGGGGGGGATAAGGAGTGAGTCATCATCTCTTCCATTTCATTTTATCCATCTATTTTCTCTCTCATGTTCTTCCCCAAATTTTTAGAGAGCAACCCCATTGATTTCATCTCCAAATCAACTCCTTCTTCCACCAAATCTTCTTCATTTCTCCTCTACTCCATGAAAGGAAGGAGCTAGCCAAGTTTGGGAGGATTCGGAGCTCGCTCGTGTTCTTTTGGAATCTCTACGTGTCGGTGTCGTGTCGGAAGGCTTTTTTCCTTTGAATCTCTCTCCCGGAAGGTATAATCTCTCCTCTAATCCACCCCAACATGCATATAGGATTATTTTGAACCCATAAGAATGACCCCCATGGTTGTATCTCCATTTGTGTCCATTTCGTGTCCATTTGGAGGTCATAGGAGTGTCCTTTGTGTTGTGGTTGTGTCCTAGTAGAAAAATCCCTATTTTAGGCACTTGTATGCATAAATATAATATAGAAATAATTAATTACTGTTTTAATCTCAGATTAATATATTTAGAGAGTTGTTCTTTATGGTATCATATTTTATCATATTCATTTTATATTTAGAATGGTGTGTCTCTTTATATATATATATATATATATATATATATATATATATATATATATATATATATATATATATATATATATATATATATATATATATATGACACTCAAATATATATATATATATATATATATATATATATATATATATATATATATATATATATATATATATATATCTTATGGTTGTGTGTGTGACTATATTATTAGGTATCTTGATTATATATTTGTATGTGTGTCTTACATAAATATATACATAAGTGTGTGTCTATTTTAAAATGAGTTTTTAAAATATTTTCATGTGTATATATTATAATGAGAGTGTCAATATATATATATATATATATATATATATATATATATATATATATATATATATATATATATATATATATATATATATATATATATATATATATATATATATATATATATATATATTAAAAAAAAATTATATATATATATATATATATATATATATATATATATATATATATATATATATATATTTGAGTGTCATATATATATATATATATATATATATATATATATATATATATATATATATATATATATATATATATAAATATATATATATATATATATATATATATATATATATATATATTTTTTTTTTTTTTTTTATATATATATATATATATATATATATATATATATATATATATATATATATATATATATCTTATGGTTGTGTGTGTGACTATATTATTAGGTATCTTGATTATATATTTGTATGTGTGTCTTACATAAATATATACATAAGTTGTGGGTTGTGTCTATTTTAAAATGAGTTTTTAAAATATTTTCATGTGTATATATTATAATGAGAGTGTCAATATATATATATATATATATATATATATATATATATATATATATATATATATATATATATATATATATATATATATATATATTTTGTGAGTGGAATGTGCATATATATTTATTTGTGTGTGTGGATAGATGGTTAGAGAGTGAGGGAATGAGCAGGAAAGCAGTAAGCAATAAGCAGTAAGCAATAAGCAGTAAGCAGGAATAAGCAGTAAGCAGAAGCAGTGCAGGATGGTTTTTTGGAGTTTTGTGGTCCCGAAACATCCCCTTTTGAACCACCTTATCCCCAAATACCTACCCCCACTTGTCAACCATATTTAGTACTACGAAACCCCTAAGTTAGAGAGTGTTATTAGTGTGTTAGATGGTTAGTGGAGTAGTGTTTATAGTGGTAGAAAATAAGGTTGGTCATATTATGTTATATGTCATGTTAAGATACATTAGGGGGTTTGTGGTAGTTGTTTGAATTGGTTCTTGAGAGTTATTTTAGGAGTAGCATTCTAAGTTAGATGGGGGTTAGATAGATGATGTTTGTGAGGGAGAGTGAGTGTGGTTTAGAAGAAATGGTTTATGTTAGATGTGGTATCTTGATATCTTAAGATTACCTTAAGGTAATGTTGGGATGACCAACATGGAAGATAAGATGGATTAAATGTCCAAGAACCTTAGATTTCTTGGTTGGTAAACCCTAGATAGGAGTATCTAGCTACCCTAAGAAGCCAGGCTAGTATCCTGAGATCTAGAAGGGTTTCCTTTGTAATGGGCAAGGTATCGGGAATACCTTGTAAGGGTTATAAGGGTATTGGGTAAGTGTAAGTATTGGGTTTCTAATTGGTAGATGGGGATTAGAAATAGGTTGTCTTGTAGATAATGACTAGATAGGGTAGTTTAGACTAGTCTTGACCCCCGTTGACCAAGAGTTAACTTTTTGACCCAAAGTCAACTTCAAGTCAACACTTGACTTAAATTGACCGAAACCAAACCAGAGTTGACCAGTTGACTGAAAGGCAAATGTTAGTCAACATTTGAATTGTTTGACCTAGGGTTAACCCAGGGTTGACTCAGTGTTGACCAGAGTTGACTTTTTGACCAAAAGTCAACTGTAAGTCAATTTTTGACCCCGTTTGACCTAGAGTTGACCTAGGGTTTCTCGTGTTGACCAGAGTTGACCAGAAGTTGACTTTTTGACCAAAGT